>JASCZI010030960.1:11090-28538 GCA_036250425.1 Stylosanthes scabra
CCAGAATTCTATTCTCTCTTTTCTCTCTATTTTGTTCATCTTTCTTTCAAGTTCTTTGAATGTTCATCATTTAAGAACCATCTTCATAGCATTCATACTTTCAAGATTCATAGTTTTAATGAGTTCAAGAACCAACTTCAACACTTTCTTTGAGTCATTCATAATCATGAGTGGCTAAACATCTTTGAAGATTAAGGAGGAAGAGCTCTATTCTATGGCAAATTAATGGAATAACCCATTAAATTATTCTACATCTTCAAGTCTATGTCAAACTCATTGGATCTTTCTTGTTCATCAATCAAAGGGCTTAGTTAACCGAGAGGTATAACTTCTTCCTACTTTTGGTTTAATTTCTATTCTAGATCATGACATTAAACATATTATATGATGGTTTATGCGTTTCTTTGTTGATGTTTGATTGAATAAGTGACATTTAATTTGGTCTTGCATGGATCTTGATAGCATAAACTAGTTCAAGAATGATCTTTCACATGTTTTCTTTGCATTAGAGATGATGAATTGATGATGTGTGCCATTGTATGAATCTGAATTTTGTCACATAGATGATTGATTTGCTTCTTGATTGATTCTTTGTCATTAATTGTATGATCTTTAAAGATTTGATGCATAATTAGATCTTTCATGTTTTGAATTGTTGAGTTTGAGAAAATAGGCATTCAAACATATTCAAGAATCATTCCATAGGACATTACTATCTTAGAGATGAGCATGTGATGTTGTATATATATTAGGATCTTTGATGATTAAATGAGGTTTCTTGAGATTGAATATGTGACATATTAATTCTTTCCAAGAATCTTGTTGATTGTTAAAGATTTGAATCATGATGTGTGCATTATCTTTCTTGCTTGTTTGATTAGTCAAGAGATTGATGGTTGAATAGGTTAGAAAGAAACTAGATTGCTAAGAGATTAGAATTTAGTTATACTAGGATTCATGGTGATGTTTTGATATAACTTGTAGAAAAAGAATAATGATGTTGGGTTAGGAAGTTGATTTGAGAGTATCTCCGATTCCTTAGTCTTGTTCCTTTTTAGTGAATCTTTTCTTTGATTTGTTGATTTCATTTGCATGATTAGTAGTAGTAATTGTATAAAGATTTGAGTTCTTGCATGATCATGTATGTTCTTTGTTGTTCTTGATTATTTTCTTGTTCAATTTAGAATTAATTTTTGATTAATTCAATAAATCTAATTAAAGAATCATATTAAAGATATTGTTTAGACCCCTTTTCCTCGTGGAAATGATACCCACTTGTTAGTGGTACTACTTGATCCGATGCACTTGTCGGAGTGCTAATGAATCAGTAAGGATTTGTTGCATCAAGATATTTCATCTCACACCACCTCCAAAACCTCGGAAGAAGAGTTTACACCAACTGCAGGAGAGTAAAGGAAAGAAAAGCCCCGAAAGAAAAGCTAAGATGTGGAAAACCCCAAGAGGGAGAAGTAGTGATGAAAAAGGAACGAGGAATACTCCCACTCAATCCAAATGGGAAAAGAAAAAGGTATTGTTGAATACCGAGAAGAAGAAAAAAAAGAAGAAAAAGGAAACCGATGAATGTAGTACCCAGAAGAAGAGGGCGCTAAAGTGTTTGAGTTTTGACGGATTGTTGGGAAAACTAACAGTTTTGAAGAATATTCTTCTCACAACGAAAATATTGATACTCACTTGGTGAAGAACAACTCGAAGTGGAAATAATAAAGCCAGCATCTATGCGTCCAACTTAAGGATGTTAAACAAAAGTGATAGGTGGGAAACAACCCACCATAGTAACGCTTCTCTAACCCTACTCTTTGTCTGATTATTGCATACTTGCTTGATTAATTGCACCTTAATTGTTCAGCCATGATTAGACACGTCTAGAGTATATGATAAAAGGGGGGGGGGGGGGTTGTGCGTACGCACCCAACACTTGGATGTGTATGCACACAACAACACCCTGAGGTAAGTCGAAGAGACACACCAATGCGTAGGCATCTGTGCTGTGAGTACGCATCAATGCGCATACAATAAAAAATTAAAGGAGTCCATAAAAGGACTCCTCTTGCACTCACTTTCACACACTCATTCTCACAACTTTCCTTTTTTCTTCTCCATTCTCCCATTTCTAGTAAGATTCTCTCATTCCTCTCTTTTATGCCTTCATTAATTCTTCCATTTTTATGGTTTCATTTCATTCTTTGATTTAGTATGTAGATGATGCATGATAGGTGATTAGTCTCAAATTAGATAGAAATGGTTAGCACATACGCATAGATGACTTTTTAACTGCTGATATGCTTATTTTCGTGTTGTCTTTGTTTTGATTGGATGAAATACTAGAAATGTCATATGCTTCCGGTTATATGTTAAAATACATACTTGATCAACATGTACTTTTGCATATAAAGAATACTTTTTTAGGTATCACTAGCATCTTTTATGGGTTTTTAATTATAACTTTAAGGCAACTATACTAGTATGTAATTTGAACTAGGTAAATACTTCTTTTGTGCATAAATAGATACCTGGTTAACATTGCATATCGATAGAAAACCTGTAAAAGGAACTTTACTCTCTCTAGTGTTTGGTGTTTACAATATTTACAGATGACACACACAAAGTCCAACCCTCTAGCCAAGGGAAAGACAAAAGCACACAGACCGCCCCTGCGAGCCTCACCAAGGCTAGAAGCTTTGCGATCTCGAGGAAAAGTGCAGCCCCAACTTCAAGCGCCAGATGTTCTAGCAGAAAACATACCTATGCCGATACTTCCGCCAAAGAAACGCTTAACTAATCGAATGGCGGGAGAAGGCTCCTCCAGGAAAGGCACGAAACTTCCATGCAAAAGATCCCAGCGGATTGCCACACTGCACCGTGCCAAGAGCCAAGTGTCAGAAGAACATGAGGTCATTACACTTAGCAGTGACTCAGAACATGAAAAGGATGGGAACCTGGAGGCAGATGCCGAAGGAGCATTGTCAGCTGCAGAGGGAGGAGCTGAAAAGGTTCTTCCTAAGAACGACGTCTGTGACGCACTCTGGGCAATGCTGGACGCTGAGTCAGAAATTGAAGCTGAAAAAATTCCTGGTCAATGGGACCACGACAGCATCCTTAACAATTGGGGAAAGATAGAGCCGAACATGGGCCCTGCTTGAAATGATCAAGGAGCCCCACCAGCAGCAAAGTAAGCATCATACTGCTGCCCACTTGCACAGAGGACCGTGCAATTTTCAAGTGTGGGGAGGAGAGTATTTTGAAATGACGGCAACACGGAAATAAAAAGGGTCAACTTTTTCCAACCTTTTTCGTGACCTTTACTATCTAACCATAGCTTATCACCTAAGTGATTTCAAACACTGTTTTGTATATATTTTTTTAGCTGTTTCATACTATCAATACTTGTTTAACGTGACTCTGCTTCCTGACTATGATGTGAATATCTGCTAATATTAGGATTTTTTAAACTATTGCTTCCTTTTTGGGGACCCCACCCATCAAAATTTTTGAAAATTCTTTCTAGAATTGACTTCACATTTTATAAAATCATCCAATCATAGATGAAGGGAAAGAACACACAAACCTAGAGAGCTTTTGAGCCAAACTGTGTGGTTCTCTAAACCACTTATTTTCTTTCATGTGTGTTAATTCCTTTCCTATGATTGCAATTTTTGACTTGCCTAATTCTCTATGTCTGTTGTTGTATATATTTGTGTATTCATATGATTAAGGCCTTCTTTTGTGTTAAGCCCACGAACCAAATAAAGCCTAACCCTTTACATTTTATCCCTTGCACCCAATGTTTGAGCCTTATATCCCCTTTGTTCTTAATTAGCACAACACAAGCCTCAAAAAGTGAAAAACCATGAACACAACCCTACTTGATCTTTGATTATTATAGAATTTAGTGTGTGGTTTGCTTTTTTAGAGAAGAAAAGAAAGGGATCGAGGAGAAATTTTCTCGAGTAGATAAAAAGGGGAGAGCTTCAAAGAAATACCAAAGGTATTTGGGAGCACATGTATGCATGAGAACAAATTAAGGCACTTGCACAAAAATAAAAAGGAATGACGAGGAAAAAGAAGAAAAATACAAAAGAAAAGTTTCGAAAGAAAACCTCGTCATTCTAAGTAGCAAAGCTATAGAAAATAAGTGCATCTGCTGTTCAAAGAAAAGAGGAATGCATATCATGTAACATCATGGGTTTTGGGAAAGAGAGTAAAGAACATATGGGTAGGTGCATTTTAGATTAATCAAAGCATTCAAGTTTTAGCTCACCTTACCAAAAATTCAACTTCCGAACCTTCACCTTGGCCCCGTTACAAGCCCTGAAAGACCTTTTGATGATTACACAGGTATATGCAACAATATTGATTGATGAGATGAAGGGCAAGTCAAGAAAAGCAGGAATTGGATGGGAACCGAGAGCCTTTCTTACCCGATACACTAGAGTGAATGAGCGCAAACACGACCGGGTGAGGTTCTTATTCCTCGACTCTATGACTTGTGATCTTTTATATTGTGTAAGTCAATTATCTTTTTCGAGCTTAAACGTTTTATGGGGTTAGCATTTGCTGCAATGCTCTTCGCCTGTCTCTTTCGCACAGTTTCTGATTTCTTTCTATTTTTCGTAGATTTATTCTCATCATAGCCTTAGTGTAGTTTTTCTCTATATCTGATTTAATTGGGCATGAGGACATGCCAAAGTTTAAGTGTGGGGAGGTTGATAAACCCCATTTCGATGGGTTATTTCATATCATAAATTGACTAATTGTCAACCTTTCACCACTTAAATACATGAGAAACAAGCATGTTTGCGTTTAATCGTTCCTTAGGGCTGTAAATGTAATTATATGCTATTTTAGCCAAATTTTACTATGTTTTAAACTGTTTCCAATTTCGCATGATGCCTTGATGTGTGCGTTCAAGTGTTTCAGGCTTTAACAGGTAAAGTTCGGAGCGGAAGTGGCTAAAGAGAGCATGAGGAACGAGAAGATCGCAAAGAAAAGCTTGAAGGCCAAATCTAGAGCCTATGCGTACGCACCAAAGAGGTCTATGTGTACACATTGCCATGCCTTGGGCGTCACGTCCTAGTTGGAACCAGACCATATGCGTACGCACCTAAAGGGCCTATGCATACTCATTAGTGGCCAGATTTGTGCCTATAAATAGAGGAAGCCATCATCATTTTTGGGGATCCCTTTTCACCATTCCTTTAGTTTAGTTTAGGGTTCCATTAGTTTTGTTTTTCTGTTTTCACTAGCCAAACAATTTACTGCTTTTATTTTCTGTTTTGCATACTGTTACTCTATCAATATTACTGTCGTTATTCTGCCCATTTTTTCATTATGTCTTACTATTATGCTGCCCATTTAAATTCTGCAATTATGATTTCCGTACATAGTGAGTAGTGACCATAGTAACTCGGCTATGGGGTGAAATGTGCGAATGATGTTAGCTGCCGATCCCTAAGGGCAACGGATGGGAGGAACGAAGTTAATTTCAATGCCGTTAACGCTACGCCCCTGCCAGCAGTGTGGGGACCTTAAATGAGACAGACTCAATTCGGTGCAAAGTGCACTACTAGTGAGTTCTTCCTGGTGACGCGGGATTTACTCGAGTTCTGTTGAGACCTAGGTCCCCTGCTGTTGTGTATGCTTAGGACATTCGGATAGGGGTTAACTCTGCTACCCTGTGGTGGTTAGTTTCCTTTAGGTGATAGTCCATCCAATTTGGGATCGGTAGTGCTCAAAGGGACGTATAGTATTTCAACCCATAGCCGGACACTCTTTAATCCACTGCTGTTTTAATCTGTTTTCTTGCGCTCTGCTCTCAACAACAATTGCAACCAACCCCGATAGTTTCTCAACCAAAGACAAACCTCTGTTTCTTTTTCCTAGGGAGAACGACCCGAGTCCAGTACTTGGCATTTTCAAACTTGATTACATCTCTGTGATACTTTTTAAATTTGGGACCGCATCCCTAACAAGGCTGCACGTACCACTGCTACAACAACACCAACACCCCAATCTTCAATCAAAACAACACCAACACCCCAATCGTCAATCAAAATCAAAATTTGGAGCTGTTCCAACGGTTGATGAATCAACTCAATATTCCAAGAAAGATGGGGTCTTTAATAGTGCTAATAATAGCAATATATCTTTGTCTCAGTCACGGTCATAGACTATGATTTCTAATGTGCAGTTACAAGCAAGAGGGTCTAATATTGATAATGGTGAAGATGTTGTTGTTGTTGAGAAGTGTGAGTTTTGGAATCAACTAAATGGGTTAGATTACAAGCCATGTTCGGAATTCAGCAGGGATTATAAAATGGCAAGATAAGGTGTTGTGAAGGAGAGAAGGAAGTATCTAATGGTTGTGGTTTCTGCCATTCTGGTGGGAGGAAGGGGTATGAGTATTTTTTGTTAAGAAAATTTAATTTAGGTGTTTTTAAAATGGAATGGAAACTTTTGTCACAAATTTGAGGAAAAAAAATGTTTGTGACAAAATTGATTTTCACACCAAACTTTTATGGCCAAAAGAGTACTTATCCCATTTCAAAAAGACGTCTAACGTTTAATTTAATTCAATTTTATCCCTAACGTTTTAGAAAAGTTTCAAATCTACACTTACCATCAATTTTTTTTTATAGTCAACATATCGTCAAAATTTCTTTTTCAATTTTACTTTTCCTTTATATACCATTCACCACCGCAACTACCTATCAAATGTGGAGATTTAATGAGCTTTTGTCGAGGTCATGGCGGTGACATTGAAGTCGACTTGGAGGGTAGGAAGAGATGATTATGGTGGTGAGCATTGGTGGTAGAAAGTGAGTTTGAAAAGAACAATGATTTGAAGAGAGAAGAAATATGATTTCATGATAACGATGACGAAGATGAATAGTATTTTGAGCATAAATTTGAAAAAAATATTGTTAATAACACGTTGATCATTAAATAGTTGACAATAGGGGTATAATTGAAACTAATAAAAAACGTTAGGCTTAAAATTGAATCAAATTAAACATTAGGGATATTTTTAAAACTTGTTACAAACGTTGAGAACAAAAAACATACCTTACCCTATTTTCAACGGATTTTTTATTTTAATAAACAAAAAAAACCCATATTCACATAAAATGTACACGATGGGAGAAAATTACAAAAATACATGCCTGTTAGATATGTGTCGTCCTAAAACCGCTTTTAATATATATCTCATCGCTAGGTCGCCCTAGCTTCGAGATATATATTAAAACGTAATTTTTTTTATTATTTGACAATTTTAAAAAAAATGCATGCACGGAACAAAATATAGTATAATATACATAATATACATAGTATAGTATCATACAAATGTCATAGCGCTAGTATGTAAAACAAAATACAGTAACCAGTCATCTACACCTACGCTGCTGCTGTAAGTGCCCGCCCGTTCAGGGGTCGCACCTGTCTGAGTTGACGATCTGGGCACTGAGGCTGGGGCTGGGCAGGTGGCTGAGTTTGAGCAACATCGTGCATGATGTCCTGGCGTGATGGGGAATAGTGAGGCATGTTCGGCGGGGGAGAGTAATGGAGCTGATGTGGAGGCGAAGAATAATGGAGCTGCGACGGGGGAGGTGAATAGTACTGGTACTGAGGCAAAGGCTATGACGAGTAGCTCGGTTTACCATGCTCGAAGGTAGTGTGCGAGTAGTGCTAGTAATGGGGGAAGGGATGCGGCTGTGGGTACGGAGCAGGTGTGCGGAACTGCATGCTCGTATGGGTTGGCATGTGATGGTATGCAGTCGGGAGATCAGACTACATCTGTCCTCGGATGGTGGTGTATACGCTGCCTGAACCCTTGCGCAATGTCATGGGAAACTGAGGCACTGGTCCTCGTAACATCCCAGACGTCATCGAGCCTAGTGGTGGTAAGCTGCTCCCATGTAGTCTCGGCCTGCTCGGGGACAACGTCTGGTCTCGTCTGCTGGTCGATATGTGGCGGTGGTGGTGGGGGATGGGGTGGTGATGGTCAGGGTGGAGAGTCCTCGCCCAACGACTCGAAGTGATCGAGGAACATCTCCTTCTCCGACTCATCCTCGAACCTCTCCCTGTGAGCCGTCCTCGTCTGTCTTACTGCTCTAGCTGTAGAGGTGGATGGCGCTACCTTTGAAGTCTATGCCTCCCCCCGAGTCTTCTGTGTACGACGAGCAGGTCCTCCCGTACCCCCTCCTCGGTGACGTCTACCTGCCGGCGCATCTAGGGGGAACGGGATGTCCTACCGGGGCTGGGAGGGTGTCGGTCTAATGTTTGTCGGCAAATCCTGAACACGTGGATCATGCAGCAATCCGTCGTCCGATAGGAACTGACTCATGCATGCCCGACTCCACTAATCCAAATACTCCCGGTTGCCACGTAAGTCTGGCTCCGGGACAATCTGAATGACGACCGGGTCAGTTGCGTGTCGCATCTAGCTCTCATACCATGCTTTGGTCATGCGATGTGTAGGCCACCACACGTCCTCGCCTACCAGTGGTCGTCAGGAACCGATCGATGTTAACTGGATCAACTGGAATCGGCTGATCGGCTCCGAGCTATCTCATCACCCGGTCCATGTGGTGCATGTAAACCAGGTTGAAACAAATAATCGGAACAACCGACTGCCAAGTCCGAATCTCCGGACTAGCTTGTATCCACTCAGGTGAGAGGAACTGGAGCTCATCTCCTCCATATGGCATCCATCGAAACTGCAACGTTAAAAATAAATATTTCAGATATGCATGTGTAAACAATAAGTATAAGTATAAATATAATTATGAAACCGACTCACATCCTCAACATGACACTGATTAAGTTTGTATCGCCATACAAGCAGCCTCCCAGCCTAAAGCTCCCTGGCACCCTGAGGCAACCATGATAACCTGAAAACATTAGTCAACAAAAGAGTGTCAAATTCACAGGTAAAAATCTAAACAAACATTAAATATAAGTAAATCAACAGAAACAACGAAAATAGTACCTCCGTGCGAGTGGAAACATGGGCACATCCAGGTGAGCTGCTCCCCACGCAGGAAATCTATGGTAGATCCAGCTCATGATCAGAGGGACACATCCGCCGAGGTCAGTGGTACTGCTCTTTGCCGTGCTGGACAAAGATCTATAGTCCAAACAAGCATAGTAGATCTCCATGAATATCGCCTGCACCTGTCAAAGTCTGCCATCAGGGGCAAGCACCTAATGTGGACCAGGTTGTTGCTCTTGTCGGTCAGCAAGTATCCCTCGATTAACATCATAAGGTAGCACCGGGCATACTGCCTCAGGGTGTCCGGGTCTGCATCCTCGGGGATGTGCTGCATCCGTTGTCTGAGCCAAACCATCTTGATGGAGAAGCTCTCCTTCCGTGCATCGGGATTCTGCTCGGGCCTGGCACCCAGCAGCTGTTCAACCCAATCCCAGGTTGGGCGCTTATAATGTGTCTGAAAGTCCCGCAAGGTGATGCCCGAAATCCTTGCGGAGTTTCGAATTACACCGGCAAGTGCACCAGATATCAAGTAATAAAGAGTGAGAAGAGTATCGTTCCCATGAGGATTAACGGACTAAGCAATAATGATTAATGTGTTCTTTAATTAGACCGAATCAATAAACAGTGAATATTGTGCTGTTTTTATCTAACAAACAGAATGAGATTTCAACAAACCGTAAAGTGAAACAGTAGCATGAAACATGTCACAATATGGGAAAAATAGGATTTTGAAAGATATTAATGGGAAAGAGAGTTAAGGACTTGGAGATGTAAACCCAACGGATTCTTAATTCAAGTTTTGTTTTCTTCCTTAACAAGTATTGATTAATTTACAATGATCATAATTAATTTAACTCTAATCTCTTAGCAATTAAATTTCTCTAAACCTAATTAATTATCAATCTCTTGACTAACTAATTAAGAACAGAGGTGAAGCACAAGTCTGATTCTAACCTATGACATTCAAGAGTGGTATTAGATTAGATTATCTAAAGTTTTCTCAAACATAGAGATCAAACAAGACAGAGCTAATTACCTCTCAGTAAATTAACCCCTTGATAATGAAGAACGGGAATCAACCTTGAATAAAACCAAATACTTTGTTATTGAAGACAAACAAACATGAACTAATCCTCTGTGTTGGGATGAACAGAGCTCCTCATCCTCAACTTTAGAGTTTAGTGACTCATGATGCAGTAAAACAAAAACTAGGGTGTGTTGTTTGAGAATCAAGTTGTTGAGGAAGGAGGAGGTAAGGTTGGTTGGCCACGTCTAGACTTGCTCAACTAAGTCTAGGCGTGAGTTTAGTGGGTGTGTGTTTGTGTCCATTGAGGTAAGGAAGTGCATGGGAAGTGTGGTTTCGGGTAGGGGAGGAAGGGATTGGTTACGTGCATGGAGTGTGCATGAGGGACATGAGTGTGTGATAAGGTTGACAAGGGGATGTGTATGGCTCGGTTAGTGAGGTTGATGGGACATGGGTATGGCAACTAGGCCACGCCTAGCCTTGGTAGAGCCAAGTCTAGGTGTGGGTGTGGTATGTGGGCAAAAGGGGGTGACACGCCTAGACTTGGTAGAAGGTTTGTTGCTGCAGGGTCTTGTTCCACCACTAGTTTCCTTCATCAAATCTCTTTTAACTTAGCTCACAAACTTGCATACTTGACCTTTGATGATTAACCATGAGTTTGGGACTTGAAATCTTGAAATTGGCCAAGAAAAACATCACTAACATCATCACCATACATAACCCACGCCTAGGCTTGAGTTTCCCATGCCTAGGTGTGGGTTTTGACCCATTTTTGATGCTTGAGCCATGACTAGGTGTGGTGCTTTGATGCCCAAAATCCTTGCGGAATTTCAGGGCTTCCACCGGCAAGTGCACCAGATCATATCAAGTAATAAATAAGTGAGTAGAGTATTGTTCTCACGAGGATTAACGGACTAAGCAATAACAATTAACTTGTTCTTTAGTTAGACAAAATCAAATAATTAGAGTGGTGGTGAATAAAGATCATGCAAAATCCCACAATTTGAAACAAGGCAGTAACGTGAACAATAATTGGGAAACTTGGACAGCAAATAACAATAATAAAATTGAGAAATCAGTAAGAGAAACAAGTCAAGGATTCAGAGATATTAACCCAACAAAACCCTAATTCAATTATCCAATTTCTTCCAATGCAAGTAATTCAATTCACAATGAATCCTAATTAACTAAACCCTAATCTCTTAGTGATTTAGTTTCCTCTAATTCAATTAATTATTAATCTCTTAATTAATCAAAGAATTAGAAGATAAAGAACAGATCCAATTCGGTTAGTGTGAAATTCAAGAGCGGTTTTAGATTGAATTTTATGTCACTTATTCAACCTAACTCTAATCCAATTGAATAATCACACAATAATTGCACAAACACTCAAATTCCTATCTCTAGTTCAATGAGTAAATGTGAGGAATAATTCTGATTCACGTTTGATCAATAATTCTCGCAAATTTAGAAACCAAACAAAGACACAGCCAATATACCTATCGGTGGAATTGGTCCTTTATGATGAAGTACTAGAATTGAACCTTGAATTGAAAACCACGCTTGTAATTGAAAGGAAATCGAACTTGAATTACATATGCATACTGGGATGAATAGAGCTCCTCATCCCTGACTTTGAGAAATTAGTTGCAGATAGTGCAGAGAACATAATTCATGAGTCCTAGTTTTCGGAAATTGAAATTGCAGAATGTAAGATAAGTGAAAAAGTCCTTTGACCTAATTTCTAAGTCTCCTATTTATACTAATTATTAAACCTAATAAAGTTACTAATTACTCATAGTAAACTTGGTTGAGACTTGGGCTTGATTAAGGGGAACAACACTTTGAAAACTTGGATCCTGGTCTTGTCATGGAGGGCCACATAAGCGTGGGCCAAACGTGGCTTGGAGAATGCTTTGTTGCTGAAACACCTTTGGTGAAGGACTAGGTTTGAGCCACGCCTAGGCGTGGACCAAACGTGGTTGCTTGGTGGATTTGGTGATGATGGTGAGCTTGGTTGGGTCACGTTTGGGACCACGCCTGGTGTTTGGCTTGTGAACTTGGTGAGCTTACTATTACCTTGGGTGAACCTTGAATAGGCCACGTTTATACCAAGTTTGGGACTTGGTTCAAACGTGGCTTCCTACACTACAAAAATGCGCCCGTTACCGGCGGATTTTCCCCTCATTTTCGCCACTTTTGATGTTATCGAGGGATTTACCGGCGGATTTTTTCCGCCGGTAAAAACCTCGCCGGTAAATAGTTACCGATGGATTTTTAAATTTCGCCCCTAATTACCGGCGGAAAATTCCACCGGTAACTGATTTTCGATATCCAATTCGGGGCCAACGTTACCGGCATAATTTCCCTCCTAATTCCGCCTGTAACGTTAAATTTTTTTTTTAAAAAAAATAAATTCTTAAAATGTTACCTGTGGAAAAATTCGTTGGTAATTCCCACGCTAACGATGACAAAATTTTATATATAATTCTTAGCATAAACTAATTATCCAAATACCCATCAAGGTTTTCTTCACCTAAATTAGTCATTGAAGACATTAAAAATGATGCCCCTTCACGTATATATATAACATAATCAGATTCAAGAACTATTATCAAGATGAAACAAGTATAGAAACAAGAAGAAAATATCAGTGTGTGAATACATATACTATACATGTCATAATCAATGAGCTAATACAGATTGTAAATTGTAATAGTTTTAGTCTTTGCCTCTTAGCAAGAACTGAGTGCATCTCAAATAATCAGCGCCATCACACCTTAGATCATGGATCCTCTTCATCAAGCTTAACTTGAATTTCTCAACATCTACATCCTCAAGTGAATTTGGTGTACAACTATGAAAAATAGGAAGGTAAAATTTTTTGTATGAACTTATACACTAGTTATTGAAGATCTAAGAAAAATGATATATCATAAGATACAGTTCTAAATCAATTTCATGAGCATCATTATTCATTGCCATATTGCAAAATTCAGTTTTGGATAACTGAAATATATGTCCTCACTAAAATATAACCTTAATCAGTCAATATACAAATGCCATTTTGCATCAATTTCCTTCAGGGTTTAATGAAGAGATGGAAAAGAAAAAGGCTTGTAACTAAGCCACATAGTACTAAAAGGCATCACCGTATCAAACAATAAAAAGATGACACCATATAGTACTAAAATCTTTGCAACACAATCTGCTATATAATACTATAATAACATCTATCATTTTTGGTTTATTGTCACAACTTTAACTTGCAAATTAAATCTTATCTCTTTAATTTCAAGACATCTAATAATTATTATAGACCAAGACTATAATTTAAGAATATTCATCACATATTCATGAAACAAAAATTATGGAAAAAAGATGATACGATGATGATGATAAAAAATTAAAAGAGTGAATTGAGAATATACCTTCTTAATGTTATGAGAAATGTGTTTAGAGCTAAACTGCTCCAAGCTATCAAAAGTAGTTATAGCAGAACCAAAGGCATGCACTTGCATGAAACTTAGCATGTCAGAAACCAAAACCTTAACCTGAAGCACATAAATTTGTACTAATTCAGTAGAGCCCAAAGTCTAAGCACTTTTAATCAAGTCTTCCAAAAGCATAATCAGTAAGTCATACAAACATGAGCATAAGAAGGTGGATCCATAGCATCTTCAATTGAAGATGACCCCATAGCCTTCAAGGTATCCAATTCTTCTTCCTTTACTGACTTCTTTTCTCCTGAAGGCCTAAATTGCTGAAATAACAACACCCCCACTATCAATGAAGACATAAACTAAATCATAGTAGCACATATCAATTAGAGGAGAATTAGCTTAGTGAATTCTTAATAGTATGGAAAAATTATCCAATCAACATAGTTATCAGCCCATTCCATTAGTTTTGTATCACTAGTAAAAACCATATTCCAATTAATTCTACCAAATTCATATGGACAAAATCCAACAAAACCAAAGCCATTCATGCTTGGACCTCATTTGATGATAATACAAGCCAACAGACTCATATATTTGGTGTGCAAGTATCTTTATCCTTATACATAGCATACTCAACTAACTTGACCTCTAAAGAAAAAAAGGTACCAAGTCATTAAATAATCCAGAAGCACAGAACATGAATACCACATACAACATTTATAGAGATAGGCACATTGTACTAAAAGGCATTATCAATCTATGAAAATGAACAAAATGGGAACTGGAGGAATAAAGATATATGATTCATATTCAGCAAACAAATAAGAAAATCAGAAGCAAATTTAGGTTCCAAAATGTTAATTGCTTCATTCTTTCATAAAGCAACAAGCTTTAACCATACACAATCAAATTAAGGATCTACTAGGGCAGAGCAGATCACAAAGATTAATAAGCTCCTGCCGAATTGAAACACTCTAATACCTGCTGAGAAATTTTCAATTCAATGTGTATTAGCTAGATGGAACTTTTGGATATGCTTTTAAATGCAATGAAAATTAAACACAGATGTTAATTACTACTACTAATGCTCTGTGAAAACTGTGTATATGAAGCTTCAAATAAAACTCAGCAAAAGCAAAAAGCAAAAGCAACTAATAAGAAGTCACCAACCCTTTAACACAAATTTAATAAACAAAGAGAGAAAAAACACTAAAGCAATATTTCAAACTTGTCTTGTTTTATCACAAAGAATTCAAATTACTCTAAATCAACTATATATAAATCAATAAGAAAAAGACCCCTTTTTTTTATTCTTTATTTCTTCCAAATTTGGGGTTCCAACAATTAGCTTTGGTAACATAATAAAACATTTTTTTTTCGATACAAACCAAAGACCAAGTACCTAAACGGTGGGTGTTGGTGGAGCTCAAAAGAGCAGCAAACAAACATAAGCAAAACAACTAATAGGACCAAACGAAGAGAAATTAAAAAATTAAAGTTGCAAATAAGAAAAGCTCAACCACCCTTTTATAGTATAGTGATTCAGCACTCCCATTATACCATAGTGATTCATGCCTCAAAAGCAATTATCACAAATAAAAAATTCAAAAGTAATTACCCCTAACCAGTAAACAAATTTGGGATGAAATTGGGTCTGGAATCCATGGCATTCACTATATGAAATATAAGTCAAGTTTCAATCTCTTTGAATAACAAATTAATTATGGAATTCATGACATTCACAATCATGAAAATAGGAATTTATCAACTCACCTACAGTAGAAGCATAAACGCATTGCAGCAGGAGACACAGAAATGCGAAGCAGCGATGGAGAAGGCAGAAGCAGGAAGCAGAACCCATAGCAGCAACGATGGGTGGAATGTGTAGCAGCAGCGGCATTAGAAACACGACTTTACTTCGGCGGTGGTAACGACACTCAGAGGAGGCGGCCTTGGCGGGAAGCCTCCCTCATCCTCCTTCCCAATTTTGCATCAACGCAATGTGGGTCTTCCTGGCTCCCTAGTTGGCCTTCGCGACGACATCCGGCAGTGATTGGGGCGACGGCGACGGCAGCTATAGTGCTGGGGTGGTGGGAGTGAGAGGGGGGAGAAAGGGTTAGAGTTAGGTTAGGGCTTGGAGCTGCAGAAAAATGAGGAGGTAGATCTGCCTTTTCCTTAAGAGCTAATGTTACTGGCGGATTTGGGGAAAAATAAAAATCCGTCGGTAAATTTACTCCATAAATGAAGCGCTGCGTTTGTATTAATATGTTACTGGCGGATTTAGGATCGGATTATATAATCCGCTGGTAAATTTCTCCTGTCACAATTTTTGGTCAAATTCTGCCGGTAATTTCCACTGAAATTCCGCCGGTAATATTCGCCCCAAATTCCGCCGGTAAATCCGTCGGTAATAGGCGTGTTTCTTGTAGTGCTAGATGCCTTGGGAAGCTTGGTGAGCCTTGGATGAGCCATTGTGTGTCATGTTTGTTGGCTTGCCTTGACCTTAAATTGGCCACGTTTGGTCCAAGTTTGGAACTTGGTCCAAACGTGGCTCATGTTTCTCCAAGGTGATCTTCTAAACTTTCTTATTTTCTTCTTCCTCAAGTTTACTCTTCTTGTGTTTATTTTCAATCCCTGCAAGTAATTAACCAAAAATACTCAAAGCTATGATAATTAAGATTTTTATGAATTTAATTGAGTAATTAGGTTAATTTATCACTTAAAACACAAGAAATTAGTTACTAAAACCATGAATGATGCACATGCATCACAACACCAAACTTAAAGCTTTGCTTGTCCTCAAGCAAACCAGAATCATGCCTTAATTCTCAATTGATTCTAAAGTGGGTGCTTAAATCAAGGGTCAAGCTATGTGTAATCCCATTCTTCCTTTGATTCTAGTAATGCTTTGTACTTAATAGAATTGGTCATTATCGGGATTGAAACCTTGAACAACTTTGTGGACTTTTCTTTGCTATTTTTTTGCTCTTTTCTTTATGCTCATTCCCTCATTCAGATGGGATTTTTTGACTCTTACTGTCTTGTCTTAGGGCAGCTATTTAGAATAAGCTTTTGATTTATAATCCCGAACCATTCGGTTCAAGTTGTCGGGTGTTTAAGCACCCCTCGGATCTAGTAACTCTAGCCTCTCCCTAACACATTTTAGCACAAGCATATAACCTTGAGTTTTCTATTGATTAACACTTTCTTTTTCACCCCTTTTTGGTCATTGATGCTTTAGAGCCTTTGTGTTTTTATTACTGTCTTTGACAGCTCTTTAATCCACTATTTTTCTTGTTTTTAATCCCTTACTGTCTGCTTACTACTAGGTACAAAGCATTTTCGAATCTCGGATTTACTAAAATTACAGATAATATCATCTATCTTTTAGTACTCTACTATAATAAACAAAATCCTTCAATTTATGATTCTGTTTTTCCTAAAGACTAAAACATAACTTTAATGTAGTGTTGGTATGCATGTGTATCCAATTAATCCACAAAGATATATGAAACAGAGTTAAACTATATATAAATGAATCTTGGAGGTTGTGAAAAGATTAATACAATCTTTAGTTTCTCTGTTTTCCAAGCTCTTGATTGCGGATTTGTAAACCCTTGATCTAGGCAAGTATACCGAATCGTATCAAGTAATACCACGGTGAAGTGGGTATCGATCCCTCGAGGATTAAAGGACTAAGCAATCACTACTAATTAATTCTTCTAATCAGATCAAATGAAAAACTTGAAGTATTTAATAGCTGAAAATTTTGAATATCAAGTAGAAAGGAAAATAGAATATTACTTGAGGTGTAAGTGATGATGGGAAAACTGTTAAGAGATCCAGAGATGTTTTTCCCTTGAGTGCCAATGCATACATTCGAATACTAATTCTAGGGTTTCAGTTATCAAGCACAACGAATCTAGTTTAACTAAGCCTTAATCTCTTAGTAACTTAGTTTCTATTTACCT
>JASCZI010030961.1:14054-28492 GCA_036250425.1 Stylosanthes scabra
CTAACTTAAAACAGACCCCCCATCATCAAGCGTCCAATTGGAAGGCCTAAGGTGCATGCAAGGAAGAGGGACCCAGCAGAGGTACTGATTGAGGGCAACAAGCTGAAGAAAACCTTTAAGGTTACTTGTAGCAAGTGTGGCGAAAAGGGCCACAATTATAAAACTTGCAAGGGTGCTCCAGCCAACACAAATCCTAGGCGATCTACGAGAAAGACGAGAAGAGGAGAGCCCTCCACCAATACCGCTCCCTTGGCCACTGAGATTTCTCAGTCTGCTCCACAGGTTGAGGTGTGGTAGTTCGAATGGTAATAGGGATTCTAATGTCTTTTTTAAAAACCGTTAGGGACTTATGTGAGAACTTTTAAAATTTTTAGGGATTTATAAGTCCTTTCGAGTTACACACTAATTGTAATGGTATTTTAATGGTATTGTAAATGGTATTTTTAGGGATTCTAATGGTATTTTATTGGTTCATGTCTTGCTAAGGTTGATGATGACGTTGGTACCCAGGATGCAGGCTTGAATGATATTGTAAATGCTGCATTGCAGCCTCAAGTATACACAGGATTAAAATACCATTCTAGCTTAGATTTACTTTATTCGATTATTTGCTTAATATTATGCATACGTCACAGGAGCCTGTGGTTGAACCAAGCCGTCATATCTCGACAGTCAGCAACAAAAGGTTCAAGGCTAAGCAACCAATTCGAAGGCGTGCATCTGGGAGAACCATGGCATCCTCACAGCAAGCTAGTGCTAATCAGGCTCCTTCCATGGAACCAACAACAGAGTCTCCCCAGCAAGCACCTCAAAGCCCAGTGGCAGGCCTATCTAAAGAAACTCTAGCCGCTGCAGGACCCGGAGCACAGAGAATTTGGCAATTCATGCCAACCCCTGGACTCAACAAGAAGACTTAGTTGCTATTGATCTTTATTGCTTTGCTTTACTTTTGATACAAACATTTGGCAATATATGCCTTTTTTTTTGTAAAGTTTTTTGATAGAAGCCAATTTCAGGGCTAAACAATATCAGTGGCAGCTTTGAATTACTTTTGGAACAATCATTTGGCAGTGTATGCCTTTTTTTTTGTAAAGCTTTTTGCTAGGAGCCAATATCAGGGCTAAACAATGTCACTGGAAGCTTATGTATTTGTTCCACACAAACACTTGCATTTTGGAATCTATGTGATTACTAGCTTAATTTTATGTTAATCTCGTCCAACTTTAGGTGTTCTGTTTTACATTGCCACAGGTACAACATCATGAAATTCTATCCATTGCATACCAAACATGCTCTCTTTAAGTACATTGTTCCCAATTACTTCAATGACTATATCTAACATGCATAAATCCCAAGTACATAGCTTGCACTCTGCATTCTCAGGGCAATGAGGCACACATGCATTCTCTTCTTCTTCTTCTTCTCAATAGCAGAAACACGCTCTTCCAAATCAGCCAACCTAAGCTCCAACTTCATCTTTCCAAAATGCTCGCTCACATCTTCTTCATCTTCTCCACCCTTGCTAAACTGTTCCTTCTTGCCAAACATTGAGAGGTGTCGATCAAGCCATAAGAAGAAATTGCAGTGGTTATGGCTCCTCTGAAAATGCACCGAGCAACAGCAATTAAACCCTCACCCAAACAGCGATATCAACATGTAACACAAAAGGACGATATACCTTATATAGTGGGCAACCAAAGAACAGCCTATTCGGATTTTTGGTTGTCTTTGATAGGTACAGCACTGCATAGCCGCCGTAGTTGCATTTGGGGGCAGCACCATCCATCTCGTTCTCCAGCACCTTCGAAGCGAAAAAACCTTGGGTGGAGGACGACGATCTTTCACCACTTCGGCCACTCCCACTACGACGGGACCCAGAGGACAGCCCATCCATCTCCATGTTTCGGAGTGGTTGCAAGGCAAGCTTGCGGAGAAGAGGCTTCTTCGCTGAGGAAAAATCCCCCAATTTCTAGGGTTAGGGATTAATGAATTGGGGATTTCCTTGCACGGCGTCGTTTTGATGTTGTTGCCCCATCAAGGTTGTCCAAGAAGGCAACGTTATGCCAGCTAGCCTCCGTTTCATGCCACATCAGACTCTTCTGTTACGGTTACAATTTCCAATTTAACAAAGGGATCCACGTGTCCTGTTTTTAAACGGTGAGGGACTTGCGGGTATTTCACAAAAGTGGAGGTCAGTTTGGTCCAAATTTTACAAGGTCGGGGACGATTTTGTCCTTTTCCCTTTCTAATTTTAAATTAGTATAGTACAACCTAGAATTTCCGTAACGCATTGAAAAGAATAATTCAAGAATATCTTGTAACGAATCAATGAGATAAACATTATAGGTACGAGAGTTTTTATTCTCACGTTATAGCTGGTGATATCTTACCAACGCCGAAATGTATCAAAATAAATTTCATATTCTTATGTTATTTCTTTAAGACAAAATTCAATATATATGTGAAATATATTAGATGGACAAATATTTTTTAACCAAGTCTCCAAAAAACTACTCTCTTTCTTTCTTTCTTTTTTTTCCATGAAACTAGTGTTTTCTTTTACATAACAAAAATATTTAAGAAATTACGAAATTAAAACACATAAATTTATTATAACAAATATAACATTTTTGGGGGAAAATAAAAATATTTTGGATAAAAACATAATTTTCGTTTTCTATTTCTCCACTTTGTTTCTTATTTTCTTCACGTTCTCTCTCAAAAAGAAGAGGAGGGAAAAAAAAAGAATATAATAGGAAACCAAAATGAAAAAATAGAGCAGTAGAAAAAGGAGGAAGAATGAGAAAAAAAAAAAGAAAAAGAAAAATTGCAGATCAAGAAGGGGAAAAAGACGATAAAAAAGCTAATTTGTGTATATTCTTTTTTCCTTAATTCTTTTCAATAGCTGATTAAAAACTTAATTTAAAAAAAAATATTTGTCTAACACCACTAAAAGATTATATATTGTTGTATCATTTGGGTGTTCAATTAATTTTGTTGGGTAACAATAATGTTCACAGAAGAAAAAGGGAATCGAATATTCAGACCCATGCATTTAAATAAAGCACTATTCGTGAATGGCTATCTAGCGTTCACACGCTTTCATATCCAAAATGTTGTGATCCATTAATGTGTTGTTAGCATTATTTATGGATTCAACCATTCACAATGAAATTCATATATGCAGTGACACATGTATGTTTATGGCATCATCGATTATCCGATTCGAGAAGAACAGTATACATAAACATACACATCTGTCATTCATAGAAAATTATTCGAAAATAATAATAATAAAAAAATGACAAACTATGGTGGCCCCAATTCAATTTAATCATAGCATATGCCATTGGAATTGAATGATCTTGATTATTATGGATTGGTCTACACATACATAACTGGAAAAAGGGCTAAAATACATAACGTGTTGTCTACAGTGAAGAAAATTAATTGAATAAGATACACACAAACTGGTAAATTTTACATCAATAGCTTTTCTTAATATTATTATATATCAACATCAAATTTAATATTTCAGCATAAATTTAAAAACATTAGAAAATTGATCAATATATGTATTAGAAAGGAAGAGTGAGCAAACAATAGAGAAAGACTTATGTATTAAAATTATATGAAAATTGTGTGTGTCATATATAGTACAATGCATTAACATATATAATTATAGGTGAAAAAAAAATCATAATAATAATAATAATAAACTAATATCCTATAATTTATGAATAATATCAAACTAGCTAATAGATATATATATGATAATTAATACTTAATATATTCTAACATCTCCTCAAATTTAAAACTTATTTAAAAAAATGAATTGACGAAATTGTCGAAAAAAAATGCAGACAAAGCTGTCTTAAAGATATTGGAATAGGGGCAAACGGAACTGCTAAAACAGAATGCACAAGAAACTACCAGAATGAACATCGAAAATTAAAGAAGCAACACTGTGAGCATAAGGAGAAGCAGGGAGTTTGAAGCGGTACATGACTGTGTTTGAAGGTGAAAAACGACAGCGCGAAAAAATGACTGAAAAAGAAGAAAAAGGAACAACACAAGGGAAAAAAATTCAATTTATGTGTCAAGAATAAAATAAAGAAACTCATAAAATTCAAGAAGGATATCAATGTGTAATTTTCATTGGAAGAAAATAGAAAGAACCTAAACTCTCGATACCATATTAAAAAAAGAGAAATCAAATAATAGAAAAAGATTTATGTATTAGAATTGTATAAGAGTTGTACGTGTCATAGTGCAATGTATTAACATATTTATAAATAAAAAGAAAATAAAAATAATAATAATTTAATATTTTATAATTATATATAAGTAATATAAAACTAATAAATTTATATACGATAATTAATACTAATTGATACTTAACTTCTTAACTATATCCACGAGAAATAGAATTATATAGGCAACAATATATAATTAACTTCCTTGTGCTAATTGAATTTGGATGTTGGAGCTTAGAGTACCTACTGCTGCTGATTTAAATTGCTATATATGATCAAATTGTACTTATTTAAATAATATTTTTTAAAGTTCTTTTTTTCTTATTAGGCGACAAAACACAATACAACAATTCTGATAGTTAATGGCAATCAAGCAATTCAAGCTAGGGAAAAGGATCCAACCTCCTCCAATATACATATCTTAAGTCAATCTAACCTTCAATACATAACGTTATTAATTATATCTTTAAAAATCTTTAAAATATGTAAGTTATGATAAATTATTTTAAATATTATAAATTAAATTATTAATATTTTTATTAAGGAATTTAATTGAATTGTGATTTATATTTTATTTATTATTTATATAAAAATACGTGGTTAAATCAAAAAATTAAAGGATTTTTTATTTAAATAAAAATATTTTATTTACCAAAATAATTTTTTTTTGAAAATTTAGCAAAATAAACATTGATATTAGTGCCGCAGTTGAGGGGGCGAGGCCAATACAAGCCAATCACGTAGGTACAGTACGCGTCCACGCGACATTCGAGGAAATATGTAGTTCCGCTGGCCTATGCCTACAACACTAGGGTTTTTTAGCCCGCGGCCACACCCCGTGTCATTGGTGCAAAATAAATCTGTGAACAGTGGCTGCAGCACTGGTTTACAAAAACGTTTATATAAGGAGCTAAATGGCATCCCACACCATTCACCCCAAATCAAATTCCGCAATCACCACATCCTCATTTGCTCATATTTGGCAATGGATGGATATTTTGTTATCTGTTTCCATCTGAATGTCATCATTCATGAGTGTGAAGACGGTACCTGGTTCCAATCCAACTGACCCGTCGTGTTTCAGTATGCTAGTGTTAGCATTATGATGGAGCCACAACAAGTTATGTTGTTAAATCTTGGAGGTGGAGTTAGGGAGATAAAGAAACTTGGATATCACTTCCTATCCCCACAGCCAAATGGTAAATTCGTGCACTTGTTGGTGTGGCTAAAGAATGACGAACACGTTCGGCTCATTTCCGAAAGTCACCACAGACTGATGTCCCAACATATCATGGATTTTTTGGTTGAGGTCGTTGAAGCCGGAAGCCCGAGCGCTCCATGTGCCATTTCTTCGACTGATCTGCCTGTTGCTGACACTCCTGTCTGCATTGCGGAACCATTTATGCCAGACGTGGATACGGAAATCAACAATCTAGAATTCGATTCGGATTATGTTGCAAGTTCTGGGTCTTCATCTGAGGCTTCACAAGATGATGAGTATATACCAGAGATTCCAACCACTGGATGTCCCCGCTATATCCTGCCCGCACCACATCCAATTCCAAGCCTTGTAGACGTGCAATGTTTCTTTCAACAACTTACTTAGACTTAATGCGCGTGGATGATCCATTGAAAGCTGGGCTTGCCGAGGACTATAATACCGATGACAGTGCTGAGTTCCGTGTTGGACATCAGTTGAGGAACCGGGAAGCGATCCACACGGCAGTGAAGAACTACACCATTCGAAGGAACATAGAGTATAGGGTCGTTGAGTTAGATAGAATAAAGTACCCCTGTAGATGCAAGCATGCGGTGAATGGTTGTCCGTGGAGCATTCGAGTTGCATTAAGGCAAAATCTAGGGTATTGGTAACTCATAAGAAATTCTGCTTGTCTTATTTTTTAATATCCATGTAATTTGATGATGTGTTTAATGAATGCAGGGAAGTTCACAATGTTGGAGGTGTACACACATGTTTGGCACCGACAATGTCGGATGACCACTCTCAGTTGGACAAAAATGTCATGTCCGCTGTCATTCTGCCAATGGCGAAGACAAGTACATCTATTTCCATTCATGTTCTCCAAAGTGTCATTCAGTAGAGCTACAATTTTAAGCCATTGTATTGTAAATTGTGGATTACGAAGAAGAAGGCAATGATTACTTCATTTGGCCAGTGGGAGGAGTCCTACAATAAGGTGCCACGTTTGCATCAAGCCTTTCAGATGTTTTTCCCGGGCACTGTCATAGATTTGGAAATTGTGCCTTATTACAATGGTCACTTGGTGGATCGAGATTCCCGGCAGTTTGATAAAGTTTTTTGGGCGTTTCCCCCTTGCTAATCGTAGTTGCTCAAGATGGCAACAACAATATATTGCCGATCGCGTATACATTAGTTGAATCTAAGTCAACAGAGTCGTGGTCGTTCTTCCTCTCGAATTTGAGGAGACATGTTACTCCCCATCATGGGATCGTGATCATTTTAGATAGATCTCAAGCAATTAAAGCCGCACTGAATGACCCGAGAAATGGTTGGTGTTCCCCGAGCGCACATCATGCTTATTGCATAAGGCACATGGGTGCCAATTTCATGTCTGGGTTCAGATCTACTGAGGGAAAAGGGTATATGACTAGTGGAGGGTACAATACCTTGTTCACAGGCGCAAATCACTACATGGTGTGTTTGAAGGTGCTTTTTGTAGCCATGCGTGAGTGGGTGTCGAGGTTCCGTAAGGATTTGTGGATGCAGTATTATGATGAGGGTCGCCGATGGGGCTACATGACGACCAACCTGTCCAAGTGCATTAACGCGGTCTTGAAGGGGACTCGTCATCTCCAAGTGCATTAATGCTGGCATGAGGATCTCGTAGCATCTTCTGGAATCTATAGAGAAGAATAGAGAGGACCTAACCAAGATGCGAGTGACTTATTGTGATCGTTAAGCCTCCGTGTTTAGTGTGGAAGAGCTAAAACAACTTCAGGGATCCATGCTGAGTACCTTTCGTGTGAGAACGAGACAGGGCACATGTGATTGCGGTGAGTTCTAGTCTCTTCACTATCCATGCCGTCATGCGATGGTGAGTTGGGCTGTTGTGAGCGTAGAGTGGGGATAGTTTGTGAACCCAGTATACAGGATGCAATCTGTGTTTAACGTTTACCAGATAGAATTCCCCTATCATTGACGAGAGTCTATGGCCTGAGTGGGAAGACCCCACAATCAGGCCCAATCCTGCCATGCGGCGATTGAATAAACCACCGTCGCAACCACTATACGCGACACAACTATTTTTAACCAATGCTGTGTGTACGCGGCACTCCCTTCGGAATTTTTATCCAAAGTCGTGTCCTGGGCCCGCGGCACTGAACTATTATTGGCCCGCCCCCTATGCCAGCGGCACTAGTAACACCGTTTAATTTGGTAAATTTTCGAAAAAGTATTATTTTGATAAATAAAGTTTTTTTATTTAAATAAAAAATCCAAAATTGAAGTCATCATTTTTTAATTAATTAAATTTGAATGATGTGAAATATTACTTTTTTCATTTAAAGTGTGAATTTTCTTTTATTATAATTGTATATATACGTCTGTTTATATATTTTAAAACATATTTTTGCAACAAATTTTGTCTCGCAAAACAGCAAAAAAATTCAAAAATGAACTTCTCACCATTTTTACCAGAAAAATTTAAGAGTGTTAAAAAATATATTGTTACAAAAAAATTGTTAAAAAAATAAGTTATTATTGTGTATAAGTATATTTAATGTGAAAAAGAACATTTAAATAAAAAAATTACATTTTGCGGCGATTTTAATACCAATCGCCATTAACTTTCCTCCAACATTCACATTTTGTGACGGTTTTAACACCAATTGCCACTAAAGTACGTTTAAATTGCGGCAACTTTCGTAAACGTGCTTCTGACATATAGTGTTGGTTCCCACGGCTAGTGAACAGTGAATTATTATTCATAACGGCTAAATTGCTTGGGATGCTTATAAATAGATGGTTTGAAGCCTCATTTCATACACTTGATCAATTCCAAAGCTTCTTGCTATTATACTTTCATTCTATATCAATTTCAAAGTATTTTATGTACATATTTGAGAGATAACCAAAGTTTGGTTCATAGAGCTTCAATTGTATTCATCTACCCTATCTTGAGAGTTGTAATTCTTTCTCTTCTCAAATTCTATATCTCTTTGTTTGAGTGACTTGGAGGGTGACTCTCCAAGGGTGTGAGACTTGATAAACACTATAGTCAGTGAGGATACCAAGATAAGCACTCAAGGGAAAATCTTGAAGTTGGGATACTTCGAGTGGAGTGGGTTATTCGTTGGTGATCAAGATACCATGAGGTGTTAGATTCAAGTGCTCTTGTTGTAAAGGTTTGTCAAGCTCCTTGAAGCTTGGTGGTTTAGTGGATATCTCAATTGTGATTGAGAAAAGTTGACGTAGGCAAAGAGATTGTGCCGAACCACTATAAATCTTGTGTATCGTATCTCTATCCTTCATCTCTTTAATTATTGTCATTTATATTTTACCAGTGTCTTGGAAAGTAAAAGCTCCTTGTAAGTACTTAAGAATTGACTTAAGCCCAAGGAAAAATACTAGTACGAGCATTTGAGTTGTTTATATTCAAAGTAATTTAAGCTTCCACGAAAAATATTAATTGTTGTTAAGATACCCAATTCACCCCCCTCTTGAGTATCCGTGCTACGTGACTAACACTAAACAGCATACTTAGTTGTATATTCTTAAGTTAGTGGTGACCCTGTATACATGCAGCATAAACATATATATAGCACAATGCAATCAAAGTAAAAAGTCACGTAGGTATACATGGAATGGTGTGACTTTCCAATAATAAGTATGTTACCGTTTGAGGCAAATGAATTTGAAGAGTCACATACTAAATCAATATTCAACTGTTGTGACTTTCCACAAGTTATGACTTTTCATAACGTACATAAACTCAAATACCAATGATCATATATGACCGTTTGATTGCCACGGAAACGGTTAATAAACCGTTTTATACCCTATTAATATTATAAATGATATTATTAATATTTAGATAATATTAATAGTAATATTAGATATTTAATTTTGTAAATATCCATCAATCCCCCACTATTTGCAAGATTTAAATATTAAACAAGTATGTGCATAAAGAATGTGTCACTTAAGATTAAACATTCTTTTAGTGTAAATTTTAAAGGTACTAACGAAATAAAAGGTGTCTAATTGCTTAAACCTATATTTCATATGCTAGTACCGAAAGATCACACACATCACTTGTACCCTCCATGTTCAAGAGCCTATAAATTTAAGCACTTATATGGCCTTGTGCGCATCCTGGTTTCATGAATATTTACGAGAATAAAATCTCTAAAATTCTCGATCGGAGCGGCGCCACTCCTATATTCATATAGGTGGAATCTTTTGATAATTATTATCAATCCATTAAGAGTTTTAACTCACTCTTCTAATTAATTTATATAACACTAAATCCTATACCTTAGTGCTCCAGTTCTTAAATAACTTGTTATTACCCATTAAACCTCGAAACCAGTGGTCTTACTAGAATGAGGTTGGGTTCGCATCATTCAACAACAATAGGTTTTAATCCTATTTTAGCAGTAGTTTCTTTAACTTTATCCCTTGACAAACCTTTAGTCAATGGGTCTGCTAAATTCCCCTGAGATCTTACATAAGTAATGGTAATTACACCATCATCTATTAGTTGCCTTACAAACTCATTTCTTAAGCTAATGTGTCTAGACTTTCCATTATAAACCTTATTATATGCTCGAGACATGGTTGACTCACTATCACAGAAGATGAAACTGGCTGTCGTTTGCTGTGGCCACAGTTTATATCATATAAGAAATTCCTAAGCCATTCCGCTTCTTTACCTACGACTGATAAAGCTACAAACTCAGCCTCCATAGTAGAATGTGAAATACATGTTTGTTGAGGCCCAACTTATTGCTCCACATCCTATGGTGAAAATCCAACCTGAAGTGGATTTATTATCATTAAGATTTGTAATCCAACTTGCGTCGGAATAACCTTCTAAAACTGCGGGATAATCGCTATAATGTAATTCCAAATTTATGGTTTTCTTGAGATAACCAAGAACTCTTGTTATAGCTTTCCAATGTTGGTTACTAGGCTTTCCAGTAAACCTTGATAATTTGCACACAGCAAATGCTATATCAGGTCTTGTGCAATGCATTGCATACATTAAACTTCCAATAGGACTAGCATATTCTAATTGTGCTATAGGTCTCCCCATATTTTCTTCTAATTTAAAATTAGGATCATAAGGTGTATTGGATTCTTTAATTGTGAGATGATTAAACTTTTCCAATACTTTTTTAACATAATGAGATTGACTAAAAATGAAGCCAATTTCATTCTTATGCACCTTTATGCCTAGTATTGTATCAACTTCATTCAAGTCCTTCATCTTGAATTTTGAAGTTAGATACTCCTTTGTTGCACGAATGCCTTCTAAGTTTGTACCAATGATTAACATATCATCAACATATAGACAAATGATTACTCCATAATCCTTAGTAAATTTTGAGTAAATGCATTTATCCGCACTATTATGTGAGAAGCCATTTGATAACACCACTGAATCAAACTTCTCATGCCATTGTTTAGGTGCTTGTTTTAAGCCACACAAAGACTTAACTAATTTACAAACTTTCTTTTCATTTCCGGGTAGCACATAGCCTTACGGTTGTTCCATATAAATTTCTTCATTAAGATCTCCATTTAGAAAAGTCGTTTTAATATCCATTTGATGTATATGAAGTTTATGAGTGGATGCTAACGCTATAAGAGTTCTAATAAAAGTCATTCTTGCCACAGGAGCGCAGGTATCAAAATAGTCTAGACCTTCTTTTTGTCTAAACCCCTTGGCCACTAACCTTGCTTTAAAGGTTTGTAGTGAACCATCAGTGTTATACTTTTTTCTAAATACCCACTTACATCGTATAGGCTTTGACCCTTGAGGTAAATCCACTAAGACCCGAGTATTATTTGATAATATTGAGTCCATTTCATCATTTGTTGCTTCTTTCCAAAAAGCAAAATCTCTAGAAGCCATTGCCTCTTTGAAACTTTGTGGATCACCTTCTACATTCATCACAATGGGAATCTTGTTTGTTATAGAGTCCCTATTTCCTTTGACCAAAAAGGTTATTGCTTGAGAAGAAATAAAATCAGGACCCAAGTCCTTTTCTTTTCTCACCCTCAAACTCCTTCTTGGTATGATCAATTCTTTGTCATTTAGACGTTTATTATTTTGATCATTTATTTCTTTTGAAACATTAGTATCAATTTGAGGAAATTCTGAATTAGATGTTGAATCATTAATAAATTTATTTTCAATAAATTCTACTTCTCTTGATTCAACAACCACATTATACACTAAGTCTAATATTCTATATGCTTTAGAATTTTGAGCATATCCAATGAAGGTGCCTTTCATGGCTCTTGGCTCCAATTTGGTTCTATGTTGATCAGGAACTCGATAAAAGGCTAAACACCCCCACAGTTTTAAATAATGCAAATTAGGTTTTCTTCCTTTCCATATTTCATAAGAAGAAACATTTCTATGCCTTAATGGTATCCTATTATGGACATGGCATGCTGTCAATAATGCCTCACCTCATAAATTAAAAGGCAACTTTGAATTTAATAACATAGAATTAACCATATCCACTAAGGTACGATTTTTCCTTTCCGCTAAACCATTTTGTTGCGGAGTATACGGAGCGGAAGATTCATGCACAATACCATGTAATTCACAAAAATTATCAAATTGATTAGAAAAATATTCTCCACCTCTATCACTACGAAGTGTTTTTATTTTCTTATTATGGATATTCTCCACTTCCATTTTATATTTCTTAAACATTTCAATAGCCTCATCTTTATTTCTAAGTAAATACACATATGTAAATCTAGAACTATCATCAATAAAAGTTATAAAATACCTTTTTCCTCCTCTAGTAATATTTCCATTTAATTCACAAATATCACTATGAATTAATTTTAGTAAATGTGTATTCCTTTCAACTTTAGGAAAAGGTTTCTTAGTAATTTTAGATTGTATGCAAATATCACATTTTTTATTAAAATCTTTGTTACTAAGATCAATATAATTATTTTTATGCATATATTTAATTGACTTATAATTTAAGTGTGCTAATCTATTATGCCATAAATCACAAGAATCAACAACATACAAAGAATCATTCACTTTATTATCAATACTAAATTTGAACATGCTTTCGGTACAATATCCTTTTCCTATGAATACATCATTTTTAAGCAAGATCATTTTATCGGATTCCATCACAACTTTGAATCCTTTCTTACATAAAAGACTAACAAAAACTAAATTCTTCCTTAAATCCGGAACATGAAGTACATTAATTAAACTTAACTTCTTTCCAGATGTGAAGTTTAATTCCGCTGTTCCTTGACCACAAACCTTGGCCGAATTATCATTGCCCATCAAGACCTCTCTATTGTTCACTTCTTCATGTTTTGAATTGGTGGCGATCATTGCAAATATGAATAGTAGCCCCAAAATCTAACTACCATTCAAGTGACTTTCCATTTGTTGCCATGTTGAGTTCAGAAATCATGCCAATATGGATACTTTGTACCCTTTCCATAGCAGCGAGGTCCTTTTCTTCTACTAAGCTGGCCTTTGGTGCTTCCTTTTTCAGAAGTCTAGAATCTTTGATGTAATGACCTTTCTTGTGGCAATGATAACATTCTCTTTGTCTCTTCTTATCTTGCTTAGGATCCTTTGAGAACTTCCTTTTCTTCTTATTGGTTTTGTCTTCACTAATATGGTTCACTTTAGAACCTTGAGAAAGATACACGACATCACGTTTTCGAGTTTCCTCTTCTATACGTATATGCCTTAATAATTTCTCAATAGTGAAGTCCTCACCAAGATGTAAGATTTTCTTCCTATAACCATTCCAAGATGAAGGCAATTTTGAAATAATTGTACCAACTTGTAATGATTCAGGAACCACAACTTTTAGATCACGAAGTCTACTAACAAGGATTTGTAGTTCATGAATTTGATCCATAACGGGCATAGTATCAACCATCATAAATTCAAAATATTTAAGCATAATGAACTTATCTGTTTCTTATCGCTCGGTGTTGTACTTTTCTTTCAAAGACTTCCAAATCTCCAATGGTGATTGAGTTAACATGTAGAGGTCATATAGCCGATCGAATAAGGTGTTGAGAATGTGACCTCGACATGCAAAAGTATCGTCATCACGTTTCTTCTTTAGCTCGGCAATCTTTTCTTTCTCTTCCTTTGTGGCATTTTCAGCAGCATCGGTGATTGGTGTAGTCTTCGGATCAAGTACATACGCAAGATTGAGAACCGAGAGAAGGAACATCATCTTGTCCTTCCAACGGTTGAAGTTCGTTCCATCAAAGCGATCCAACTTTACAAATTCTTGGTTCATGACCTTGAAAGTAGTGTTTTGATATTGAGCCATCTTCAAGGAATATCTCTCTAAAATTGTTGGGTATTTTGTGTATAAAAGATGACAAGATTAATAAATAGCTAAGTTTCAAGGCACGATTAGATCGCTTTCTTTAGAGAGATATTTGTCCCCACACTTAGTTGCTATAGGGTTGATAACAATACTCTCCCAGCACACAATGAAACCTAAAAATTTCTTATTTAGCAATAATAAGAAATTTTACTCTCTTGAACAATTAAAATAACAACATACTTAATTGTATATTCTTAAAATAGTGGTGACCCTGTATACATGCAGCATAAGCATATATATAGCACAATGCAATCAAAGTAAAAAGTCACGTAGGTATACATGGAATGGTGTGACTTTCCAATAAGTATATTACCGTTAGGGATGGAAACAGGTCAGGCGGCCTATCAGGGGCCTTAGGCCTAGCCTAATTAGGCCTAATACAGGCCAGGCCTATTTGATAAATAAATCAGGCTCAGACTTTTGTAAAAGCCTTTTAATTTAAAGATGCTAGGCTTAGGCTATTTGTAAAGCCTATAAAGCCTAACAGGCCGGCCTATTTATATATATTATGATATAATAATTATTTTATTATTTAAAAAATAATTTTGTTAAATTTTAAATAAATTA
>JASCZI010030962.1:8766-21334 GCA_036250425.1 Stylosanthes scabra
TCCTTTGGATTGTCTTGTGTATTGCTTGGAAAAGACTTAGGCAAGGGAGTAGATAATTGCTTTTCTATTTTCCCCACTTGAGTTTCCAAGTTCCGGATTGAAGATTCTTGATTTCTGAAGTTGGCTCTTGCTTCCTCAATGAATTGGTTGGTACTCTGCACAAAACCAGTTGTTGTCAACGTAAGCTTTTCAAGGGCTGCTTCAAAAGATTGTGTAGAGGTTGGTTTGGGCTGCTGTGGAAAAGGTGGCTGAAATGGTTGTCTTTGGAAAGGTCGATAGGGTGGATGGTTTTGAAAGTTGTTCTTCGAATTCTGGTTTCCTCCACACCCAAGATTAGGATGATTCCTTCAACCTGGATTGTAAGTGTTGGAGTTAGGATCATAGGGCTGTCTTGGCTGATTTCCCATGTAATTAGCTTGCTCCAAAGGTGTTTCGTCCCTCAAAAGGCAGCAATTCTGGTTCTCATGTGCATCTCCGCAAAGACCGCATGTTGTTGTTATCTCTACTTGAGTACCCATGGTAGGAACTTCCAACTTCTCCATCTTCTTATTCAAAGTTGTTAGTTGTTGAGTTATTGCCTTATTTTGAGCTAGTAGTGCATCCATAGTATCTATTTCCATGACACCCCTCTTGACACTTCTGTCGGAGGTAAATATATATTAATTGTTTGCCACCAACTCAATTAGTTCCATAGCTTGCTCCGACGTTTTCAATTGTAACGAACCACCGGCTGAAGAGTCTAGGAATTGTTAGTTTTATTTAAGCAAAGCGCGTTTCATGATTGTTTGAGATGTTTGTTTTGAACGTTAGAGGTTGACTTCTAGAATAATCAGTAGATGAATTAAACTCTCTTGTTTATTGTGAGCATATACTTTACAACCTTAACAATTGTGATACTGTTGTCGTGTATAAATAGAGTAATCTTATTTATGTTTGTCCTCATACGTGTGTCTCTCTTAATAAGTATTTGCATTAGAAATGTGTATTAATATATTTGATTTATTATTTTTTTTCATTTACCAGAAAATCATTTTGAAGGAGAGAAAGTACTTAATTAATGGTCTAAGGTTTGCACTTTGCAAACCAAATATTAGAGAATAAAAGTCATCAAGCTCGGGAAATGATCTACTTCACTACTTCAAACATCTTGTTTATTGAATAATTTGCAATGATAATGTAACTAGAGATTGTTTTGACATAGACTAGTTTTATGGTATTTTAAAATAGTTTAGTTCATTAGACTAGTTTAGTTTATAGCTCCCTAATGTCTGTGGATCTTATAGAATACTTTGTAAATTAAATCTGGTGGTTAATGCATTATTGTGATATATATATATTAGGTCTTAATGAATTTGCTGTATTTCTCTTTCAGTCATTTAGTTAAAATATAGTTAAGGTTATTTATCTGTAGGCACTAATAAATAGTTTGAAAATTAATTTCAAGGCAACATTAGAAACTGTTGGAAATAAAGAAATATATAACAAGAAAATCTGTTGTAAAAAAAGTTGCCATACAAGGGCAATGGTTTGTAAACCGTTCTTAAAAGCATAAACAAAAAAGTAATGGTGTCAAAACCATTGTCAATATAATTTAAAAAAGAGTCAACAATGTAAAACAGTTGCATTTCGTGTTACGGTTTTAAACCATTGGAAAAACATAGAGAACGGAAAAAACCGTTCTCTTTAAAATGATGTAAAACCGTTCTTTATTGCTCAGAAAAAGGCAATGGTTTTTTTTTATCGGCGTTGCTTTAGATACAAAACCGTTGCCTATTGTCATTGGTAACGGCCGCATACTCAACAGTTCAAAAACCGTTGCTTAAGCGTTGTCTAAAGTTTTAGGAACGGTTTTTTAATATATGGAAATGGTTTTCGACCGTTGTCTAAGACAGTATTTGTTGTAGTGGATGTTTATGTATAATGCCCTGGAACCCATCAACTTACTCTGGTAAGGGAATTTTATTCCAACTTCTCTTCCGCCAATCAACAGACAGTGTTTCTACGTGGCAAGCAGATCCCCATCACTGAAAATGCGCTCAACGCATTTCTGGAAATCACCATTCCACCTCCGTCCAAAGAGGAGGATGCTTATATGAGAAAAATATGATGCGGAAAAATATCGGGGCACTCGACATGGGGCTTGTTTTAGCAACAATTGCTTTGCCCAGAATGAGGTGGGACTCTTATAAACCCAAGTATGGAAGAATCAACAATGCCATACTCACTCCGCAGGCTCGTGGGTAGCAAAAGATGATCGTTAGCAATATACAACCGCTCAAGCACCACACCACTTTCAGCATGAACATGGCATTACTTATTTATACACTCATTGAAGGCGGACCAATCCACCTTGGTCGCATCATAAATAATTCCATGTATCATGCCACAATAGGTGCAAGCGATCAGCGGTTACCCTTTCTGGTCCTGATCTTGAGAATGGCAGTTGCAAGTGGGGTCCCCACATTTCCCGAAGATCAGTACATCGTCATTGAGGGTAAGGACAGGTTTTGCCCGTTTGGTGATTGGCAGGGCGAAAAGAAGAAAGTTTGGAAGGGTGACATTCCACAACCGCCTCCAGCACCCATTCCACCTCATATTAGTCAACCCTAGTCTCAACCAACAAGCTCTTCTACTGCAAAGGAGCCCCCTTCATCTTCATCTTGCACAAACCTCCTACAAAAGATTCTTAAGAAGCTCCACCGACAGAAGAAAGATCTGAGGAACACCTAATACATGATTCGCACTGCAAATCCAGGTGTTGAATTCCCTGATCTTATTCCTGTCACGTCTTCAGATTCCACTGATGATGACAACGCTTGAGTCTTAGGCATGGAGGACCACGCCTATCTCAAGTGCGGGGAGAAGAGGCTGTCAAGAAGGAAATCGTTTTGGGTCCATTCTATCTTTCTGAACAATTTGCTAACTCTCTATTTTAAATATTTGCTTCTATGTCTAACAATGATTTGTTTGAATAATTATGTAGAACTCTTTAGTATTTATCTCTCTTTGCTATGCTGTGAATATATTCTGCAAAATATTAGGATTTTAAATTGTTGATTTCTCTTTCTTGGGGACCCCACCCATTGAAATTTTTTGGAAAATTCTTTTCAAACTGACTCTACACTTGCATAGAATTGTCCAATCATAGATTATAGGAAAGAACACACAAACCAAGAGAGTTTTTGAGCCAAAAAGTGTGGTTCCACGAACCACCATTTTTCTTCTTGTGTGTTAATTCCTCTTCTATGATTGCGATTTGTGATTTTCCATATTCTTTATGTCCATTATTGTATATATTTGTGTACTCATGTGATTAAGGGCTTCTTTATGTTTAGCTCACAAACCAAATTGCCTGACCCTTTTACATTTATCCATTGGAGCCAACTTTGAGCCTTGAGACCCTTTTGTTCTAAAATAGCACATTACAAGCCTCAAAAGTGAAAAACCATGACTCTACCCTACTTGATCTCTGATTAATCTAGGATTTAGTGTTGTTTACTTTTTGAGAGAAGAAAAGAAAGGGTGTCAAGAAGAAAAAAATGTTGAGTGGATGAAAATGGGGAACTTTGAAGGGCATTTAAAATACATGTATGCATTAGAAAAGCAAAGTGAGGCAGTTGCACAAAAATAAATAAAAAGGAATGGCAAAGGCAAGAAAATATAAAAAGAGAAGTAGTAAAATCTCTCGAAAGAAAACTTTACCATTCTAAGTAGAAAATCTACCAAAAAATAGAATAAGTGCATCTGTTGTTCAAAAAGAAAAGTGAAAGTGCATACCATGTAGAATTGTGGGTCTGGGAATAAGAGTGAAGAACAAGAGGTTAGGTGTATTCTGGATTAATCAAAGCATTCAAGTTTTAGCTCACCTAACCAAATAAAACTTCTGAACCTTCACCTTGGCCCCATTACAACCCTCGAAAGACCTTTTGATGTTGCAAAAATATATACTTTAATGTTGATTGGCTAGATGAAGGGAAAGTCGCAAAAAGCAAAATTGGATGGGAACTGAGAGCCTCTTAACCCAAAACACTAGAGTGAATAGAGCGATACACGACCAGGAAGGTTTCTTGCTCCTCGACTCTATGACTTGTGACCTCTCATGCAGTGTAAGTTAATCATCTTCTCATGAGCTTCAACGTTTTGTGGAATTAGCATTTACTGTAATGCTCTTTGCCTGTCTTTTTTGAACTGTTTTTATCTCCTTATGTTTTCTGCTGTCTTATTCTTAGCATAGCACCGGTGTAATCTCCCTATAATCTGATTTACTTGGGCATGAGGACATGCCAATGTTTAAGTATGGGGAGGTTGATAAACCCCATTTTGATGGGTAATTTCATGTTCTAAATTGACAAAATAGCAGCCTCTCACCACTTAAATACATGCAAAACAAGCAAGATCGTGAATAACCGTTCCTTTTGACCTAAAATGAAAACACCTGCTATTTTATCCAATTTCTGCTTTGTATTCAACTGTTTTTTGTTTCGCTCGATGCCTTGATTCGTTTGTTCATGTATTTCAGGATTTAACAGGCTAAGATCGGAGCAGAAGTGGCTAAAGAGAGCGCAAGGAACGAACAGATCATGAAGAAAAGCTTGGAGGCCAAATTCATATGCCTATGCGTACGCACCAAGACTGATGTGCGTACGCATAGCCATGACTTGGGCTGCACGTCCAGGCTAGAACCGGACCCTATGCATATGCACCAGAGGCCCAATTTGAGCCTATAAATAGAAGAGACCACACCCATTTTTGGGGAGCCCTCATACACCATTTCTCTTCTTAGTTTAGTTTTAGAGTTCCTTTAGTTTAGCCATACTAGCCAAACATTTTTATCGCTTTTCTATTTATTTTATGTACTGTTACTCTGCCCGTTTGATTTCTGATTTTGTTAATATTACTACTGTTACTTTATCCATTTAATTTCTCATCATGTCTCTGTTTTGTTATGCTGCCTGCTTTTATTCTGCCATTTTGATAACTGTTAGTAGCGATTAGTGATCTTTTGTCTTGGCTATGGGTTGAAATGTGCGAATGACCTTAGCTGCCGATCCCTAAGGGCAACAGATGGGAGGAACAGGGTTAGTCTCGATGCCGTGAAGGCTACGCCCCTGCCAATAACGGGAGGACCTTAACGATACAAGCTTGATGGGTTATTCAAGTTCGTTGTAAGACCTAGGTCCTACGTTATTGTGTATGCCTAGGACTTTCGGATAGGGACTAATTCTACCACTCGATCATTCGATAGTAGTGGCTAGTTTCCTTTAAGTGACAGTCCACCTAAACTGGGATTGGTAGCAATCATAGGGACGCATGATATTTCAACCCATGGCCGAGCACTCTTTAACATTCTGCAAGTATTTTCTGTCTCTTTGCTCTGCTCTCAAACCAACAATTGCAACCCCAACTCTTACTCAAGCTTTAGCTTCCCCAAAATCATAAGAATCACAAAACTTAAACACCCATGGAACCCTTTATTTTCGGAGATTTGGGAAGGAAAGTTGAGTAGGGAAACTTGATACCCATACCTCAATGTTATGATAGAAACATAGAGGAAGTGACGAGTTTCGTGTAGCCACAAACGATGCGTCAATCAAAGCTCCGGTGTGGAAGTTATAGCCGCTGAAAGGTGGTGGTGAATAGTACCACCACCATCCCTTCATTGTCATCTCACGTCTCTTTCTCTTTTCTCTTCGTGGAAGAGATGAAGAATGAATGGAAAATAAGGGCTTTGGCCCTTATGTCCATTAATGAAGGACACAACGGTAATTTCATATGTTTGGTTCACTTTGGGCCAAAATCTTTAGGATATGTGTTTGTGTTCGTGTTTTAAATATTTTCGTGATCGTTTCTACGTTCTTGCTTTCACTTCGTTTTATTCCCGACGGCACTAAGGCGGTACCGTCAATTAAATTAACGGTTCGGGTTTCAGCGCAGCCTGAACTGACTGCGAAGCCTATTTCGCTTGGAAAAATTCATTGAGTCTGAATATCTCAGTGAAATTACAGAATTAATCCCATGGCTTGGGTTACATATATTGTTGGGGATTACAGTGGAAGAGAGGTAGAAGATGATAATGTTTGGGTTTGGGCACGTGGAGTAAAATGGGTGAATGGAGGTGTACAGTGGTATAGAATTATGCTATTTGCACATAAAATAAGTCATTATTCATTAGTGTATAATATACACATTAAAATACAAAATATATATTGAAAATGATAAAACTACACAGTTATTCATATATTTTCTTATATAAATATATGATAAATGATTTTGGTATGTAAATATATTATTATTTTTTTAATATATAGAAGTTTGAAAAATAGACAATGCAATAAATTGAATAGAAACCAAGTAAATGTAACAAAGTAAAAATATTTTTAAAAAAAAAACTTATTCTGATTGATTTTGTTTCTATTTTTAATTTATTTTTCAAATTTATAATATCATATTTCACATTATTTGGTTGTATTATTTTTAAAACTTACTGTTCAACTTATAATTTATTTTATAATTATATGACATATTAATATCTTTTTGTCGCAAAAGCGCTAGAGAATAAATAGAGGAAATTAAGTTGTTGTATATCTAATAATGAAAAAATTAATATGAAGTTAAATTTCTAAGAAAATAAAATCTACTCATAAAACTAAAACATGGAACACTTTATATATGAGTTAATGTTGAAACAAAAATATTTTTCTTACACCAAAATTCAGTTATGAAATCTGCCACAAGAATTTATAAGTGTATATATGTATTGTATAAGTCATTTTTAATATATATTTTATATTTTAACATATATTTAATATTAATGGCCGATTTAATTAGTAATTGAATTTTGTTATGCAAATAGCATAATCCTATTAAAATTAGTCCTTCAAAATATTGTATTGTTGAAATTAGTTTTGAAAGATTTTGTTAGTTATATTAAACGATATCGAATGATGAAATGTTTATTAAATTCATTTTTAAAAGATTTTATCAATTAAATTAGCCTCTAAAAAATTAAAAATTAATCATATTTATTTTTTTGTCAATACATTAACAATTTTTGTTAATAATTAACCATATTAAACAATAATTAATAAGTCAACACACTAAAAATAATGTCGTTTTGATTATAAAGATTATTTAGGTAAAATTAACATCTATTAGTGTTAATAATAATAATTATTCAATTTTTACATTTTATGAATCACACAAAACAACATTTTTATTTTTATTTTTTAAAAAAGTGGGTTTTATTCTCGACCCAAGACGAGAAACAAATCGCAAGTTCTGAATCCTAATACATTAACTTCGGTATTGCCATCAATAACGACTAGGACCCACACATACAAGCAGTTCAACGCTACATAAACAAAAACATAAATCATCAGTTCAACCGTAAAACATCTAGAAACAACATATTTCACCTCTTGAATTTGTTTACGCCTACCGTTGTACTTCACACCTGTGACTATAAATCAAACAAGATACAATTCAACTTTGCACTAAGTTGGGCTTCTATTTGTTGCTCCTTACATTTCTTCCTCCAAGCGTTTCCCATGTCGGTGCACTCTGATTACTAATGCCTCCCATTGTTTTTTGGCTCTGAATTCCTTAATATGTAAATCAGCACCATTTCAACCTAGTACTGCTAGCATCCTCTGCCATTTCTTTCCATCTGACAAAGTGGAGAAACTCATTTTGATTCGCCTGATGTAGTTGGACTGAGTTGAATTGTTACATCAGATTCTTGAATTTATTCCTTTCAAAGGATAGCTTCCAAGAGTTGTTGTCTTCCCCTTTTGCCCATCTGATAATGATGTAAGATTCCTTTGTTTTGTATCTAACTTGGTCTGTTGGTAACATCGCTTCTTCCATCAAGAATTGGATCCCGTTTCAATCCCTTCAATCAGCGCATGTATTCTGAAACCTGCATAAGACTTAAGAGTGCTCACACAAAATAGCTACCAGGCAATTATGATCATCCACGCACTAAGTATCCACCCACTCCCATGCATTGCTTTTGTTCCAAAAATTCACAGCATATAAGAGTGCTCACACAAAACTGACGTTGTTATTGTTTAAAAAACTCTTATGAATCAAAATAAAATTATTTTTAGGGTGTCAATATGTTATTGGGTAATACTATTTGAATAAGTAGTTTTGGCCAACCAAGTGATTTATTTCTATGCTAAATAGAATATTATTTCAGTGTCAACTAGCATAAAAAAGTGCACCTAAATAAAATTCTATTTGATACCGAAATAGTCTTTTATTTAGCATAAAAATAAATTACTTGGTTGCACTTAATTGGCCAAAATCATTTATTCACATAGAATTATTGTATGTTATTTAATTTAACTTTTTATATGGTAAATTATTAATGAAAATAGTTAACGGAGGAAATAGTGAATATGAATAATTTTTAAAATTTCGGAGACTAATTTGATGGACAAAATCGTCCTTCGTCCGTGAACATATTTGATGATTGACTCATTAAAACATTAACCTTGTAATACATGGACATTGCATTGTTAATTTGTTAGACACTTATCTCTCTTTGCAGAGAAGGAGAAGAAGCAAAGTAAAGATGGCATCATCATCTTCATCAGGAAGCAGCGGCGAAGCATTGAGTCCGGCCTCGAAGTTGTTTCATTTGCCGAACTTCAACTGCCATGTGATTGCCGTATTGGGCTTCAAAACAGCCATCAATCTTCAAGTATTTAAAGAAGGAGCCCGAGAAACTATTCTTAAGCATCCTAAGTTTACTAGCAAGTTGGTAAGTGATTCTTAATTTCTTCCATCCTACTACGTACTGTACATTTCCATAATTCTGAATTATTTTTCATGCTTGCTCATACGGTAGTTAATGATAACGGTACGCTAACTTAAATGACCCAGTAAAAATTTGATACATAGAATATATTTCTTCACGTTAGCATTTAAGTTTTAAATTTTTTTAAAATAAATTATTTTACTATTGTGTATATTAAAATACCCTTGTATACTCAAATTAAAAGTTAAATTTTCTCTTTAATTTTAAAAGATATTTACTAATCTTATTGAAAAAATCATCATTTTTTAATTAACTCAAACAATTAAAATTAAATTACAATAATTTAATAAACACATAATTAAAATAAATAAATATAAAAGCTATTCAATCTAAGATTCCAATATCTAGAATAGAGAACCCTAATCCCTCCTTAAACAATCATCAAATTCAAATGATTAAACAATCCTCCTTACTAACGTGCTGATTTTCTTAAACAATCATTCTCATTTCTCGACCAAAAACAATTAAAGAATAAGGGATGAAACAAAGTTGGATACTTATTAACAAAGCCTATAAGCTTTAATCATATGAAGAAAACACTCTCGAAACTGTGAAACTGAATTACATTCATAACACAATTAACGTGATACTATTGGAGTGGCCACATGAGTAACCTCTGCCTCCAACGCAAGGGAAGTCAATGATCTCACTAGTGCAGCTTGAGATGGTTGAGTGAGAAGAGAGAGGCCAAGAACAACGTTAGAAGAAAGCAAAGAATCCAAAAAAGTGATGTTGAACTAAGAAAATGATTGATTAAGAAAATCAGTATATTAGTAAGGAGGGATTAGAGTTTTCTATTCTAAATATTGGTGGGATTTTGGGTTTTTAGGGTCAATAATCTCAGGTTTTTTATTTTTTTTATGAAGAGATTAATCTCAGATTGTATTAATTATTTATTTATTTATTTTAATTGTGTGTTTACTGAATTATTGTAATTTGATTTTAATTGTTTGAGTTAATCTAAAAAGAATGTTTTAGTTGATAAGATTAGTAAAAATTATTAGGTCTTTCGACAAAAAAATTAAAGGAGTAAATTTGATTTTTAACTTGAGTATATAAGAATATTTAATATACATATTGATAAAATAATTTATTTAAAAAAATTAAAAATTAAATGATGACATGGATAAATATGTCCTACATGTCAGATTTCTCCTGACTCATTTAAATTAACATATCGATACGTCTTAATTAACGACCGTACCGCAACAAGCAATTTTTTTTATATTCTGAATCCTTGCTTATATTTTAAATGACAAACCCTATTTTCTAAAAGAAAAGATGGGTGATAGGTTTAGCTCTTGGGTATTTTAGTTGGGCTAGGTTGGGTTTGGGTCTAATCCATTGGTCATGTCTAACAAAAATAAAAGAAAGGGTCTTGTTTTATTTATATAGGCTAATTTCAATAAGCAAAAGAATTGGATTAAAGAGCCATTTATTCCAAAACAAAAAAAAAATGCCATTTATTTAATCAATTTGGTTGGTACAGTGATTAACTCATTAATATCCATTTAAGTAAGTATTAGGAGTTTGAATTTCATCTTGTGTGCCTATATGCTTAAGTGTCGGCTCGAACTTTGGGTATGCAGAAGGGGATGGGGCAACGTCAAACCTTCCGAAAAAGACATTCAATAAGGCGTAAGGAATTAGTCTGGATCTGTGGGGTCTAGGCTAGCCTCCAACCAAAAAAATAAAAATGGCATTTATTGCTTTTTTTTTTTTTTCTTTATCTTTTACAGACATCATTGACAAACAAAGCAATATTTGATTCAGTGATACATGCCAAAAGGAGAGGTGATATGATAAAAGCAACTCATATAAACCCGATTAACTTTCCAATGTTATGTTGTTCAGGTTAACAAGGGAAGGAGAACTGAATGGATCCAGTCAACAATTGACTTAGACAATCACATCATAGTTCCAGAAATCAATTCACCTGAAATAGAATTCCCAGATAAATTTGTTGAAAACTATATATCAAATTGCACAAAATCCCACTGGATATTACAAAGCCACTATGGGAACTTCACTTGCTCAATATCAAAACCTCTGCTGCAGAATCTGTTGGGGTTTTCCGTATGCACCATTCAATGGGGGATGGTATTTCCCTCATGTCATTCATTATTGCTAGTACTCGAAAATCTAGTGATCCTGATGCGTTGCCAACTATGTCGTCGTCAACAAAGAAGAAGGAACAGAAGAGCGGTGGTTTAAGGTTCTTCATGTCGTTGTTTGGGCCATTCTTGGCGGTGTGGTGGGGTTTGGTGCTAATATGGCACACTTTTATGAGCTTGATGGGATTTTTGGCTATTTTCTTCTTCAAAGAAACACGGACACCCCTGAAAGGTGCACCCGGGGTGGAGCATAATACCAATTGCTACGTGCATCGAATACTTTGTATTAACGATATCAAGCTTCTCAAGAAGGAAATGAATGTGGTAACTATTTATATTATAATGATAGTTAGATATACACCAAAATTAATAAAATACATATTATGTTAGTATATATGTACTGACTAATTTTGGTATGCACAGAGATTTTTGTTTATATTGAGTTTATTTTAATTCAATGATAGTATATTTTATACAGTCCTCCAACAACAATTTTATTCCAACAATTATATATTGATGGTTGATTTTGGTGTACACATGGCATAATCCTTCGTCCAATCAGATTTGTTTTTTTATTGCCATTCATGTGGTCAAGTGAAAGGTATTTATTTTTGTTGATGTGTCATTGCATAATTAGATTTAGATGCATGTATAAATTTATTTTACACTGATAATGGATTAAAATTAAATATTTTATAAAAATTAAATTCATATGTAACACAATACTTAAAAAAAAAAGTTTAATTAAATTTTGATAAAGTATTTTTATAAAATAGATGGATAAATTGTTAATAAAGAATATAATTGACATATAAATTAGGGTTTCAATTTGATCCTAAAACTTAATAATGCGAGTAAAGTTAACTCTTCTATTAGCATGCCACCTTTATAACTGCTATGTCAGACGTTGAAAACGTGATATAGATTACAGGCTTTACTTGAAGAGGAACCACCCAGTGACCAGAAAAATTTTGTAGTGGAGTAAAATTATATAAGGATAAAATTTAAATAAAATTCTATATAGTATATTAATTTAAAATAGATTTAATTATTTATTAATTTTTTATAAGCTCATCAAATATTTAATTAAATTGTTATATTTTAAATTTGTAATTGGATCTATATTATTAGATACAAATTTATAATTAAGTCTTCATTATTTATTATTTTTATAAGAAAAAAATCATAATTTAATATACATAATATACATAGTATAAAAAACGTTGTTAACCAAAATAATTACTATAGACAAGAAATACTATAATAAAGAATACTAATATATAAGATAATATTTTTCAAATCTAACGAACTTTTTAAAAATCACTAATAATTTAAATTATGTTTAATTATGAAACTAAGTTTTAATTTGATTATTATTAATTAGTTAGTACTGTGATTTTTGAAGTTAATTATCCTAATTTATTATTTTTATTGTGCTTAATTATTTATTTGTTTTTTTTAGTTCTAATTTTATACTTTACTAAATTTAATAAGATAATAATTATTCTTACTAAGTTAATAAGTTTATTCAAATGATTTATTAACATAAAACTTGAAAAAATAATTTATATTTTATTTAGGGGCAAAATATATATATATATATATATATATATATATATATATATATATA
>JASCZI010030963.1:5854-25416 GCA_036250425.1 Stylosanthes scabra
ATTGGAATGCCCATGCTCTTCTTGGGTGGATGTGCTTCCCTGCATTTCATTTCTAGAATGTGCCCTGGCTTCTTGTATTTTTCCAGACGAAATAATCTGATCCGCCTTAGCCCTGCCATTCTGCATTCCCTCAGCATTCATTGATTTTTCATTCCCCATGACTTTTCATCAGTGTTCAATTTCCGACATGTTTCAACATAGAAACCTTGATGATTTCCGATTTCGCAACTGTGGCAGGTGTTGTGGTACTTCTTGACAGTTTTATTTTGTGTTTTATGTTGAATTTTCTCATACATGGAAAATTGATGCTGCCTTCCTCCATAAATCATCTCTGTCAAAGGAGTATTTGAAATTTCAATTGAAATGTGTTGGTGCTGTTTTGCTTTTAACATTCTTTGTATATAGGGTTTGCTTTTATCTACATGGAAGATGAAAGGGATGCTGAGTATGCAATCAGAAGACTTGATAGAACTGAATTTGGAAGAAAGGGGCGCCGTATACGTGTTGAGTGGACAAAGGTATGTTTGTGATGGTAAACCACAATAGTGGTTATTACTACTTATTGAATAGTGATATTTTATATAATACTACTCGGAGCTTCCATTTTCATCACCTTTATGGTTCAGGAAGAGTATTAAGGCATTTCTAGGTGATTAATGAGAATTTAAGATTCGTAGTGTAACTATGTTATGATTTGTAGCAAGAACGGGACAGCAGAAGGTCAGGTGATTCAAGAAAATCCTCAAGTAATTCAAGACCATCGAAGACTTTGTTTATCATAAATTTTGATCCAGTTCACACCAGGACAAGGGATCTGGAGAGACACTTTGATCCCTATGGGAAAATATCAAACATAAGGATCAGGAGGAATTTTGCTTTTATACAATATGAAACTCAGGAGGATGCTACAAGAGCTTTGGAAGCAACAAACCTGAGGTACATTTAAATTAGCTTGTTAGCCGTTCAATTGTTGACTAGTTATTTGACTTAATTTTTCCCCAGAAGTTTTAACTAGAAATACTCTAGATTCCAGTGCTTTTATTGCTAATGCCGTTGTTTGAACTTTAAACATCTTACATTTTCTTTGCATGTTTGATTTGCAGCAAATTTATGGATCGTGTTATCACAGTGGAGTATGCTATTAGAGATGATGATGACAGGAGGAATGGATACAGTCCTGATAGAAGAGGCAATGACTCTCCTGATGGGAGATACGGCCGTGGCAGATCCCCGAGTCCATATCGCAGAGGTAGGGGTAGCCCAGATTATGGTCATGGAGCGAATCCAGCTTCCAGACCAGAACCAAGAGGAAGCCCAAAGTATGAACGAGGTGAAAGCCCAATTAATGGCAGATATGACAGGTTTGTGGTTTCATAGGATTCACCTACTGATTTTGTCTGTTCTTTCCTTTCATGTGTGGATTTTGTTGACCTTGTTCTATTTTGATTGTTTTATTATTTACGCAGCCGATCTCCTCCACCACGAGAAAGGTCTCCTCCTCCAAGAGAAAGGTCGCGATCCTGAGGAGTAAATCGAATAGAATCCGTGTGTGAAATTATTATGTCGTTTTCATTTTGTTCTAGCAGTCTGTAGTTTGGCAGCAGAAAACTTTAAGCTTGGTTGTATCTATCTACTGTTATGTTGGCTTGAACCCAATGCAGCAACATGCAAAGACATTCTATCAGATTATCTTATGTTAATCATCCAGTTTGATTTATGTTTTGAAATTATATGACCTGTGTCATCGTGGATTGAGCATCATTTAGTTTCTGGAAGTAACAGGGTTTAGGTAGATCATACACTTGTTATTGTTTATATAAAAGTAACAGGGTTAATCATTTTCCCGTGAGGTACTTCAGACATGATTTTGAGTTTGGAATATAGAATTTAGAATATCAATGTCGGATTTATTTATTTTTAAAAAAAATGGTAATAAAAATAAAAAAGGCCTCACCTGGCCTCTTTTGTTGTGTACTTTTTTCCTTCCAAGTTCCAAGCCAAGGGATCACTGTACTCATATTAATTAACTCATTATTTCATTAGGTAAACCTAGCTAACCTGACCAAGTACAATGCACATTCAAAATATCTAATGGTGTTATCAGGATTTAATTTTGGGGAGGAAAATTCTCAGCAAGTCTAAGTCAAAAACAGACTGACAAAACATGTATTTATGACTAATTCATCATTTTGTAAGCATTTCTTATTGCTCCGATAATCACGATTGGTTTGTAGTAATTGACAGCTAAGTGATGTTCATTCCTTCTTTAAATTTTGAAATCCATGTCCTTATCCCAAAACTGAAAACAATTTTCTAATAGCAGTCTCTCTCTACAATAATTTATTCAGACACATTGCAAAATGTGATTTTAAATTCTTTTAATTTGATAAGCCAAACTTCAGATAGTAACTTTTTTTACCTTCTAACGGTTTGATTCAATTAACTAGAAAAGAAATAATAAAAAATTATCTATATTACTTTCCTATGCTTCATCAAAGCTTCAGTGGCAAATTCGTAATATATCCACAAGATCAATGTCAAAGGTACATAAAATTCAAATCCAATAAACAGACAGTGAACTTTGAAAAATGAGACACAAGTAAAGTAACATGTTCACTTCACTTCCCACGTGGGATTTTTAGCCACTTTTTCAAAATTACTACTATGACCTTATACTAGGACTTACCACCTTGAAGCTGTTATTATTACACTATGCCCCCCCTCCCCCTACATTACACGTGGCACTGCCACATGCCACGTAATCACATTGATAACCTTAAAAATAAAAAAATAACATCCTTAGAATTTTCAAATTTCAATCAATCTCAACGGTTAGCTTATCTGTCACAACCCCACAAATCTCAACCGTTAGATCAACGAAAATGTTCGAACTTTAAGCATTCCATGCTCTGATAAGCACCCCCAGAACTCGCATCTAGCTTCATTCGTTTATGTTATAAAGTTTGATTTTTGAATTCTGGGGTGTTTTGTTTTATAATGTACTGTGTCTAAATAGGTTGTGTTTGTCTTCTTCTGTTGTAAGAGCTTCAGTGCTATATATTATATTACATGGTTTTGGATTTGCTTCAAAATTTGATCACACATCATCACTCTTCTGTTCTTCAGTTCAATAGAGGAGACAGGACTGAAGCAGTTTCTGAAACTCTGAGGAAACTGGTTCCAATAAGTAGCTCATAGTTTGATCAATGATTTTGGAAGCATTGGAAGGATTCAATGCTGTTGAATATTTTTCAAAGCAAAGTGTTTTGTGTTTTTGTGTGTGTGAAGTTTGAAGACTAAGCTACAGAAGAAGCTTGCTGCTTTCTTAGTTACTCATTCTTAAAGGTTGGTCCTTCAAGTTCAAGTGTTCTTTATTTTCTGTGCTTTTTCTTCCTCTTTTCCCCTTTTCTCTTAATAATTATATTTTGATGAAGTTAAGGTTTTTATCTTTTGTTCTCAAGCTGCATGTTATGGAATCTTTCTAATTTCTTTGTCTTTTGGGCTTACAGAAACAGTGAGGAACAAGATTGGTAGCTCTAAGCAGGAAAAAAGAAGAAAAGTCCTTTGAATAGTTTGAGAAGAGCAAGCAACAAGTTGAGTTAAGGTATTGTAGATATTTATTTATTATTTATTTTTAATTTAAATATACATTAATTGAAATTCATTCTTATTTTAAATTCTCATCAACGTTTTTTTTCCTCACTTATTATCAATAATAATAGTGAGTGATCATTGATTGGACATGCTTGTGTTTTATACAACTTGTAGACAGAGACTTGTGTCTTCCCTTCAAAGTAAAGCTTCTCCCTTTCTCATATGCCACTAACCCCTTTTATCTTGAGGACAAAGATGGAAAATCACATCTAAGGATTCTACTTTCTTTTTTGAACTTGGAATCCTTGACTGGTGATCTGAGTTGGAAATTGGAATCAACCTCACAACACTCACTTATGCTCTTAATTTTGGGTTAAATTCTTATAATGCTCTTGAAACATATTTAAAATGATATATATATATATATTTTTTACCACGGGCAGGTGAAGTACTAATTCTTCGCGAATATAATAAATTTTATATGCAAGAAATCAATTTCTCCATCTTTGTGCCCCTCTCTTGTACCAACCCCTTGATGCTCAATTGTTGAAAGTAAAGTTTAGTCATGTTATTATTTTTTCCTCTCTAGTGACCAATATACCCCTAGAGAGGACACATGATTACATTTGTGCCACTTTCAAATTTGGCCTCTTAGGCCTAACATATTTGTAGATTTGCAACTGAAATTAATATTTAATAATATCCACCGACTCCCCTCTTAATTGGACAGCACTCTTAGCTGATAACTGTCCAATTACTTTCATTTTCATTAGCAAATAGCAACCATATATCTAACAATAGCATTTATTGTACATACAAAAATCCAATACACTACTAACTTGTTATAAATAATTTCCAAAGGGGGCATTAAATGATCACTTTGCTAAAGCAACAACAATGGTGGGGCATCTTTAGGTACTTCATCTTTGATTAAGAGACTCATGCTTTTAGTAAACAAGCCTTTTGTCTGTGATCATCAAGATTCTTCTTCATACTATTCAATATTGATGTTGGCCTAATCTCTTCTTCTTTTAGAGAATTTTCTATTGGAGTCTTGATTTATAATTTAAGGATTTTATGATTGCAACTTCTCCACCTCCTTTTGGCTTTTTTATATGATAGCATCATTGCCTTCTCTTGCTCATTTCTTTGAGCTTAGTTTTCTTCTTTTTCTCTCATCTTTTCCAGGTCTTGGTGATCAATCATGGTGATGGAAGATCATGGTGCTGGTGCTGGTGCTGGTGCTGCATCATTTGATGATGCTAGTTCAACAGAAGAATGGTTGCTGCATGCACAGAAGCTTGTTCCTGCTGCAATGTCTAAGGCTAAAGAGGTTAAAGGCTTCACAGTTAAATGGAAGATGATCATCTCAAAATTGGAGCAAATTCCGTCGCGTTTATCGGATTTATCAAGCCACCCTTGCTTCTCCAAGAATACTCTCTGCAAGGAGCAATTGCAATCAGTTTCCAAGTCACTCGAAGAGGCGATCGAATTGGCCGAGCTTTGTTTGAAGGAGAAGTATGAAGGTAAGCTTCGGATGCAGAGTGATCTCGACGCCTTAGCCGGGAAACTCGATTTGAATTTGAAAGATTGCAGCTTGCTTATCAAAACTGGTGTTCTAGGAGAGGCTACTCTTCCTTTAATGGTGTCTGTGAAAGACTCTGATGTAGATTTTGCATCCATTAAGGAATTACTTGCACGGCTTCAGATAGGTAACTTGGAAGCCAAGCAAAGAGCATTGGAGAAGCTCTATGATGAGATCAAAGAAGATGAGAAGAATGTTTTGGCTGTTCTTGGAAGAAGCAATGTTGCTGCATTGGTTCAATTGCTTACAGCAACATCTCCAAGGATTAGGGAAAAGGCTGCTACTCTTATATGTATTCTTGTGGAATCCGGTAGTTGCGAAAATTGGCTGGTTTCTGAAGGTGTTCTGCCACCTCTAATTCGGCTCGTTGAATCCGGCAGTGCTTTGGGGAAAGAGAAGGCAACAATTTCTCTTCAGAGGCTGTCAATGTCGGCCGAAACCACCCGTGCAATTGTTGGACACGGTGGCGTTCGGCCGTTAATTGAGCTCTGCCAAACAGGGGACTCTGTTTCTCAGGCTGCAGCTGCTTGCGCTTTGAAGAATGTGTCGTCCGTGCCGGAGGTTAGGCAGGTTTTGGCTGAAGAAGGCATTGTGAAAGTGATGATTGAGCTTCTTAGCTGTGGAATTTTGTTGGGATCGAAAGAGTATGCGGCCGAGTGCTTGCAGAATCTAACCGCGAGCAACGAGAATCTAAGAAGATCTGTCATAACAGAAGGTGGATTTAGCAATCTCCTGGCCTATCTAGATGGTCCTCTTCCTCAAGAATCCGCGGTCGCAGCCTTAAGGAATTTGGTTGGTTCTGTTTCTGAGGATGTTCTAGATTCCCTTGGCTTGCTTCCTAGATTGGTTCATGTTCTTAAGTCAGGTTCCTTGGGTGCCAAGCAAGCCGCAGCATCGGTCATTTGCCGGATTTGTGGCCCGATTGAGATGAAGAAAATAATCGGCGAAGCCGGCTGCATACCTCTTCTGATCAACTTGCTTGAGGCTAAAGCAAACAATGCTAGAGAAGTTGCTGCACAGGCAATTTCGAGCTTGATGGTTCTGTCGGCGAATCGAAGAGAGGTTAAGAAGGATGATAAGATTGTTGTGCCGAGTTTGGTTCAGTTGCTTGATCCAAATCCACAGAACACTGCAAAGAAATATGCAGTTTCATGCCTTGCATCACTGTCTTCTTGCAAGAAATGTAAGAAGCTTATGATTTCTTATGGAGCAATAGGGTATCTCAAGAAGCTTAGTGAGATGGAGATTCCTGGATCTAAGAAGCTTCTAGAGAGATTGGAAAGAGGAAAACTCAGAAGCTTGTTTAGCAGAAAATAAATAAGGCTAAACTTTTATTATTGCAACTTTTTATTTCTTAGTCTTTTTTTGGTAATTTTTGTTTCATTGTCTGTATGAAACAAATAGTTGGCTAGTGAAGTGTAATCAATGTTTTAGATTTTATTGTATTTAATCTTTCTGTCTTTCTGTACACTCTCTAATTTCTCTTTATGAATGTCTCATTTAATCTTTAGACAAAACTTGGATTCTACACTTAGAAAAAGTACTAGTTTAGGAAATAATCAACTCTAACTATGCTCAAAAGAAGATTAGTAAATTTTTACAATCAAATATCATTTAAGAATAGATGTTATCATGTTAATCAATTGGTTGAAGTTTCCGCACTTTTCCCAAACTTTTTTTTTAACGAGTAAATCGATAAAAATGCACATGAAAAATTTTGAGGTGAACAAAAGTATACTTAAAAAATTCGAATGGACAAAAATATATATCAACCATAATTATCAATAGACAAAAGTGACATACCATATGTATTTTTATCCACTTAAAAATTTTTCGCGTGCACTTTTGTCATTTTTCCATTTTTAACCTATCAAATGTTTTGAAATTGCTACCAAAAGCTTCTCCTTTTTCTAGTTATCTTTATGTCTTAGTCATTTTTTAATTTTCTCCTTAAAATTATTGTTGTAGTGCTTTGCAGCAGTTGGACTTGCATTAATTAGTGTGACAATCATAATGGCATGCACTAATGATTATAATGCATGCATGTTGTGTTCAATTCCAACTCCACAATGACTTCACCACTATGGGAACATCTAATTTGCTACTTCACTAACACTATAGCCATTTGCAACTCATTATCACAATCACAAAGGTGAATCCAAAACCCTAAGCATTGCATTAGGCCCAATATATTTTCTGTTCTATTTCAAGTGAGTTCATAAGAATTTATGAATAAGACTTATATGTTTTTATATTTATAATTTTTTTCTTCCATTGAAGTTTAAGAATTTTATATGATCCGATATATTTAGATTACTTTAAAAAATATTTAAAAATTAGTTATTTTTGTTAGTATTGTAATGCCTATTGCACAATCATGTAAAATATTTTCTTAAGGATATAAATGAAAATTAAATTAATAAAATTGAAATGGATATTTGAAGTGCTGGTGTGCCGTTGGATCTCTTTCCAATTTCACTTTTTGAGTTCATAATTTCATCGAATTATCTAGGTGTATATTAAAATAATAAATATTAAAATATAAAATATATATTAAAATAATTATACATATATTTTGTATTTTGTATTATTTTAATTTATAAATAGAATGGTTAATTAGGATCGCATGGTAATCACCGAACCTTAGATCCTCCAAAACCTGAGACAAAGCCATTTTCCTTTCTCAAAATAAAATAACTTAAATAAGTAAATAAAAAAATAATAACAATAGTAAAATAAAAATAACAAGAAGAAGAACAAAACAAGGCCTTAACCATTCTTTGTATATATCACACACGCAGCATTTCTTTCGCTACCTTCCTCTCTCTCTCTCTCTCTCTCTCTTTGATCCTTTGGACTTGTTGTTTCAAGGTACATGAAAAGTTTCAATCTTTCTTTGTTATGATTTGCAATCTTGCAGGTTTTGATGTTGTTATATGGTTCTTGTGAGCCTGATTCTTTTATATACAATGATGATAATATATAATTGGATTCTTGAATTTCAACGATTGATTGATTGATTGATTTTATCTTAATGTTTGCCTGTGCATGAATGCATGAATGAAACATTGTTTTGGAATCATGAAATTTTATGATCCTCATTGGCATATTAAATGTTTGATGATATTCCACACTGAAAAAAAAGATGGCTTATTGGATAAGGAGAAAACTGAAGGAATATTGCTTGCTTGATTTGATTCTCATGAATTTTTCTCATTGGATTCAAAGTTTTGGCACAGAGAGAAGGGTTTAAATTAGCATTATCCGAGTTAGGTTTGCATACATGAGAAGGATTATTTACACATTGGAAAATGTTGGAGAGAAAAAGGGATTAACAAACAAAAACTATTGATGTGATGAGTTTTTGACTGAGTACTCATTTGGCATCAGAACCAGGGTTGGAGCTTCTGAAATTTAAATCTTGTGAGTGAGGTCTACCTCATACTGCTATGGAAAAAAGCATATTAGGGAGCTTGTGCAAAATGACATGTCATGATCTATTGTCTCAGTTTGGTGTTAAGACAGGGATTTATATTAGGATGTTATTGTTTGGCAGAAGAATATCTGCAATGAGAAGATGTGGAAGAGAGTCCATATTACAAGATGGTTCACTTTAAGATAAACCTCGGAAAATGGTTCTTCGACTTTGATTTTGGTGGAGGGGTTTGTGGAACTGCTAATTTCCTAATTTGAGAATAAATTTGTGCTTATTCATTTTTCATTTTTAGTACATTGCCGCTAAATGTAAAATTTCGTAGTTATAAAAATGTGTGCTATCTTCAGTCACTGTTTGAACTATGAATATCACCTTTTGCTCTGCTGCCATTGTTGAGATGAGTTTTCTGTGGTTTTGTTACACAGCTGCTACTACAATAGAAAATGAGTACCTTGGATGCAACTAGAGCAGAACTGGCTCTGTTAGTTTTGTATTTGAACAAGGCTGAAGCTAGGGACAAGATATGTAGGGCTATACAATATGGTGCCAAGTTTGTGAGTGATGGACAACCTGGTCCTGCCCAGAATGTAGACAAAACAACTAGCTTGGCACGCAAAGTTTTCCGTCTATTAAAGGTTGGAATATATGTTCATGAGTAATTTCATATATGATTTCAAGTTCATATATTTTTTCTTTCCTCCTTAATATGATTTCTCATTATGCATATCCCTTTTGGTTCATATCTTGAGGACAGAATTAAAAAATAATGATTATAAGTAAGTCTTAGAAACATTTATCTGTTTAGAAATAGACCTGCTCCAAAGGAAATTCTGGTAAAGAAAAGATGTCACAAAATAGTTAGTTTATGGATTTTTTTGGTAGACATTTCCTGTTATACTTATACCTGTCTATTTTCCCTGATATACTTATTATCTCTCATTCTTTTGCAACCTGCAATATGCAGTTTGTCAATGGCCTGCATTCTCTGATCAGTCCCGCCCCGAAGGATGCTCCTATCCACCTAACTCTGTTAGGAAAGGTATGAGTTTCTAAGTCATTCCACCTTTCTTGATTACATATTGTTTCTAATATCTTCCTCAATGTTTAATGTTTTATTTTAATTTTTCAGTCCAAGGATGCATTAGGTGGGATGTTCTTGTTTCTTGATCAATTCGTTTGGCTTGGCAGAACAGGCATTTACCAGGTAGGGAGTACAACTTTTCTTAAGCATTCTGTTTTTTTGGTTGGATTTCTTATTGTGTGAGAATTCCATGTAGAAGTGTATAATAATTTTCTGTTGAAATACAGAATAAAGAACGCACGGAACTAATTGCCCGGCTATCCACATACTGTTGGCTTGGCTCCACGATATGCACCAGCTTGGTCGAGGTTCGTTTTCGCCTCTCCCTTCTCGATGCTTCTAACACATATATATCCACAGCTTAATTATTCTCTGAAATGTTAACTCATCAGCTTGGGGAGCTTGGAAGACTTTCCGAATCGATGAAGAAGTTAGAGGCAGAACTCAAGAACAAGAATAAATATGAAGTATGTCGCTTCGGGTTTGTGCATATAATATTGCAGACAGTTACTGTATTTCTCTATTATCATTGTATACTTATGTCAAGCCTTTTTCTGTGGTTGCAGAATGAGCAATACCGTGCTAAACTTAAGAAGTCAAATGAGAGAACTGTAGCACTTGTCAAAGCAGGCTTGGATTCTCTGGTAGCAATTGGACTTCTCCAATTGGCACCCAACACACTCACTCCGAGAGTCACCGGAGGCCTCGGATTCATTACATCTCTAATAACTTGCTATCAGGTTCCTGCTAGTAACCTTATAATTCATTTACCTGATTTGTTTGAGTGTTCAATCTATGTATATTGCACATGTCTTCTACATAGACATGCATAACTAAATTTTAGGGAATCAATTCAGTATTTGCATGAAACTTTGGTGCAATTTGCATGAACAATGATTACCTTAGAAGTGCTTGTTGAGGTTTCAAAAATGGGAAGTTCTGTATTGAATGCATTGAAACTATGAAAACTTACTCTTTTTTAAACTTGAATAACTGTCCCTAGAGGATCATTCACTGACAATGGTATGTTTTTGGTGCAATGCAGTTGCTTCCTCCCCCAGTGAAGCCCAAATCAACATGAAGATGGAAGAACACATACACACTCACTCTCATCATGGTTCATTGTTGTTAAATAATAGTTGTATGAATTTTGTCAGAAAATGTTGGTGAGAAACAAAAAATGAAAAATTTGCAAACCACTAACCTTTTTGTTAGATGTCATCATAATTGGTGCCAATAAAGTGTTTTCATATATAGTAGAACACAACATTTGTTATCCTAATGCCTACAAATTAATTGGCATGAGGAAGTAGATTGATTTTTGGTTTGATGATAATGCATATTTTCTTGGAAATATGTTTTATAAAAAACAATATGAGAATTTGCTTGGTATCTCTATTTTCAAAAGGAAATTTGTATATGTATATAAGTTCTAGACACATTTTATTAATGATAAAGGGTGAATAATTAGGGTGTTTCACAACTTAGTGAGATGCCATTGTGTGATAAGATTAGAAGACTCTTGAGTTTTTCAGGCAATTAATAATTTCCTTACCTTTTTTTAGCATTAGTTTTTTTTATTTATTTATAGAATTAACTGCTTTTTTGCACACAACAGATTTTTTTTTTTTTTTTTGATATCATACCATCATCAAGTAAATAATTGGAGTTTTAATTACATTTTTTTAATTTTATTTATCTAGTGAATAAGATAAAGTAATGCAAAATCTATTAACTTTCCAAAAGGGAATTAATTTTTTTCATTTGGGAGACACTATTATTTGAAAAATGTATGCTCAAAATTTCAGGATACAAAATTAAATTTAGAAACACTTTCTGCAATATTGAAGCCATATATGAAAAAACCTTTGCCAAATATACAAGCCTTCTTTAATAATAATAATAAACACACACACACTTTGCATCTTTTAAAGTTGCAAATGAATATACATACAGAAAAAAAATGATAATTTCAATTTTTTTAGAGACTATGAGGCAGTTAAACATTATTGTGAATTGTAGTAAATGAATATATATACAAAAAATTTTAAAAAATAATCTTATTAATATAGTAAAAAACCAAAAAGCTAGATTCAAAGGAGATTATGAAAGACCAAATATATCTAATTGAGATTAGTTTTAAATTGTTTTTCCTTTTGAAGGTTCAATTGACATATGGCACCATCACCATTGCAAATGCATGTTTAAAGACATTATTATTCCATTCTGCCACCCCTCCCTATGTTAATAATACTGGTCAGAAGATAATGATCATATTTCATGGGAAAACTTTTAAGTATATCGGTGTATTGGCCTATAATTTTTAACTATTAATTTTAATTAAAAAATATAAAATATATATATAAATCAAAATTAACTGTTATAAATTATAGATATATTGATATATCGATATACCTGAAAATTTTCCTATTTCATGTATATCCATAAGATCAAAGTATAGTATTAATATTTCAAGAGCTGCTTTGATATTATTAGGGTTAAAATTTAGATAGAGAGTATCAACCTTAAACAATGATATCCTTAACCGTCCAAAAAAATTAATAAATTTTTCTTAGAATTATTAATAGGCTAGATTCATTAATTTATTGGTTATAAAATTAGTCTTTCAATTCCTTTACCTTCTTTAGCCAATTTAGAACAACAACAAAAGAAGTATTATGGAGGCATATTTGAAGGTGATTGGTAGTAGCATTTCACTATTTGGTAGAAACTTTGCAAAGGGTATATATTCTTGTCCCCTTGTTTTGTTTCCCATCTATCTCATTTATTTTTCCCTTCATCTTCATTCAATAATTTTAATTTTACTATATGTTCTTGATTTAAATGCTAATTAATATATATAAATTTTAAAAACCCTAACCTAGTTCAATAATTGTGAAATTTAAATAGAAATTTCGATATTAGACTATTAGAGTGAGAACCACAACACTAAAACTAAAATACCTAAGATTTAATATATAAAATAAGTAGTTTTATACAAATTAAAATACTAGAATTTATGTGCTAAAAAATAATGAATAGTGCAATTGATGTTTTAGTTTGATTTCTTAAAAAAAGGGGGAAAATAGAAAATAATACTAAGAATACTTTTTTCTATCTCTTTTGATTATTCACATTTTCAATGAAATTTAATTATTATTATAAAAAATAGATAGACACAATTATCAAATTTTAGTTATTGTTTTGACAAAATTTATTCTTAGTAAATTACTAAATGCATGATTACTATTACAATTTGATATGAGTCATGCATTATAGTAAGATTGAAATTGAAAAAAAATGAAACCTAATTAATCAATACTTTGTTAGAACTTTTTGTTTCGGTGTCTAACTTTAATAGAACTTTAAAAAACAATTATTCAAGCAACAATGGACTATGTGTCCGAAACTGAGTGGTAGTATATTAATAATAATAATTAATAATAAAATTTTGCTTATGTTAAGAGGGACCACAGAATCAATAAACCAATCTATGCTAACAAAAGTTTGGACGCGGAAAAAACTAAATTTGTGAAATATTCGTACTTGCTATCAAAATAAGTAAAAAGTTAAGTAGTCATTATTATTATTAGGTACTTTTTATAGGAATTATTATTGTCCTTATCATCGCCTATATTTTAGTGTTCTAATTAAAATGACATTGTTGAATAATTTCGGTTAATTATTCTTTTTAAAAATGTAAATCTAAAACTAGTTAAGAATTTCCCTTCTTAACTTCATAATAAGCATGTTAGTTTGTGGTTATAGTTGTTAATGCATGCCATTGGTTAATTGGTAATCATTGTAATGGCCAAAATTTTCTTAATTTTATTCTCTTAATTTATCAGTTTTTCTTAAAATACTAAGTAATTATTTAAAGTTTTTTTTTTATATAAAAAACACTTTATTAGACACTTAGCTTTTATTTTATCACTGAAAAAGAACATCAAGATAAGACTTATCATTATTAAAAGAAAATTAGCTAGTCACTGCAGCTCAGTATTATTAGACACTTTTTTGTTGAAAACCTTTTGAAAAAACAAAAAGAGCCTTTTAACTATGGTTTGTATTTTTATTTATTTATTTAATTAATATTTTTTTTACAATTTTATAAAAGAAAGAGCAAAAAAGAGGTGAAACAGAAAATAAAAGAGGATTTTAATTAATATTTTTTTACAATTTTAACTATGGTTTGTATTTTTATTTATTTAATATTTTTTTACAATTTTAACTATGGTTTGTGTTTTTACTATTTTTTTATTTTTCTTTCGCAAAATTCTAAAAACAAAAAGGAGGAAAATTAAAATTAAAAAAATACAAATACAAATACAAACCAAATGAACCCTTAATTTTTTCAATATTTTCAAAATGAACCATTAAAATTAGGATTAATAATTAGTCTTAACTCTTAATATTTAAACAATAGTGAGAGGTTGGATAGTTTAAAACGTTAATTGGAATTCAGTCTTTCATAAAATGGAGGAATATAATTACATATACGTATGTACTATTGCAACACCAATAATGTTAGGGAAGACAAATAATTATGGAAGAACAGTGGTATCCACTACCATTAATTATTAATTGAACTTCAATTCATATAAATGGCCAGACACCAATACCTAAGGAAATGTATACTATTTCAATATATATGTATGGTAAGTTTGATTTAAGAATAACTGACTATTTGTTTGAGGAACATAATATATATTTGATAATCATTTTAAAATATTACATTGGTTTTTATTCATCAAAATAATTATTGAAAAAATAATAATCAGGACCATAATGAGTACTTAATAATATTAGAAATAGCCACAAGTAGTCCAATAGTATAATTAATAATATATACGAAGATGCATGTTGTTCACTAAAATAAAGTACTGTATGTGAATTAGTTATTTTCTAATATATAGTATTCTTAATGCATTAATTAAGAATATTAATTATATAAATGCATGTATACGTCAGACCCAGAATTGCATGATATATATGTTGCACACGTTGTGTATGTCAAACGACAAAGTCAATAATTGGTCACAATCCAGTGGACAAACAATTAATTTATTTAAGAACTTTTTATTTTTTCGTGTGAAATTTCTTCAACATGTTTAAGCTGCACTTGTTAGTTAACACCCACACTTTTTTGGACAATATTTGACCTAAAGGTTTTTTTATTTTTTTTATTTAGACGACCAATATTTTTCTTTTCTAATTCATTGATGAAAAATAATTATATTCAAAACAAGAATCAAAATATGGATATATATATAGTTAGGAGAAGATGAAATTTTTCTTAGCCGTATTCTCTATATTAATTTGTATTTTGTTCATGTAATTTTAATTTTTTCTTAGATTCTAGATGACAGTATTAAAGAAATTTTAGAAGAATTTAACTTTTTTCATAATTGGGCCAAGACTCTTGAACTATTTATAATATATATATACACTTGAAAATTTTAATTATATTGTTAATAAATCTTCTCAAGGCAGGATTGTGTTAACCATTAATAATCAAGATTTAGTTATCCTAGCTAATAGTGAATTTAAATAACAAGGTACATTTTTTTAGTGAATAAAAATATACGTGAGTCTCATGTCAATAATAACAGCTAGCATGATTGCTAAAATAGAAAAAGCACAAATTTTATTTTATTTTATTTTTTAAAATAAAAATTACTAAAATAAATAAAGATCTAATTATATCATCAATACATGTAGTTTCTCATCACATGCAAATTCTTTAAACATAAATACGATTTCTAAATTAATTAAATAGTATATATATGCAAGTATACATGCAACAATGGAATCTCTGATCATCAATATACAATAGCCGTAGAATTTGAAGCGTGTGTTGTAAAGTTGATGATTAGTGGAACAATATCAATAATCCAAGAAAGTAGAGTGAGATCCTTCTTAGCTTGGAAGTAAGAATTATTCAAAAAAAAAATTTATTAATTAATCAATTTCTTTGATTCCTTTTTCTTGGTCGGTTGGATTTTTTTTAAAAAAATACATATATTATCTCATGTTTTATTTAGTGAAGAGCACCATGCATGGCTTCTCTAAAAATATCAAAGTTTTCAATAAAAATATAAGCCATGCTTCCACTGAAAATGTCAAAGATTGTTTCTCAAAGTGCCATCTATTGTACATAAATAGAAATTATGACCATCCACATTTTCATGAAAAGCTTTTTTTAATAATCATTTTAAAATTTAATTCAATTAAACTTTAAAGGAAAATTAAACACTAAACTTAAGAGATAATTATATATAGTTACTCGAGTGGTATTAGTCAAATTTTCTAATAATAAAATATAAATACTGGTGACTTAAAAAAAACTCACGCATGCATTATTTATTTGAAAAATAAATTTATTCAATATATGTTACCTTCTCGGCTCTAACTGTATGATGCAACCATAGTTTCCTTTAACATGTTTGAATCCAACATGAAATCTTGTGTTTATTTTATTTGGTATTATTCACACTCTTGCCTTTAAAAATTATCATAATTACATTTTTAAATAATGTATAACTTCTAATAACAACATCAACTATTCAAACCTAGAAATAATTTTTTTTTTCTTTAATATTTTTTATGCGTATTTTCTACTGAGATGGCCTATAAAGTACAGACACATCTATAAGTTGCTGTGTCAGCGTGTTGGACACTTTATAGACACTTCGCGTTATATGTTTGAGCCGAACATGATTTGTTATTTGGCATGTCGCCGTGTCGCGTGTTGTTTCGTGTCTCACATCCGTGTCCGTGCTTCATAGGAAATGACCATGTCAAATTAAAGAAAACAATAAAAAAATTATTTCAATTAAATTTTATGATAATTATTATAAAAACCAAATATTTCAATGAAATATAACTAATAACCTACAATCAAATAATGAGGGTTATAGGGACCCCTATTCCCCTACCTCACACTCCAAAATAAAGTTACAAAATCCACCATACTCATGATACTAGTTGAAAAATCCAAGAGTGGTAAGCTTTCTTTTATGAGAATGGTGTGATATGTTTGTTGACTTTAATGTAAGTAAACATTCTTTCCTCTCCTTAATTTTTTTTTAAATATAAAAATTACTTTCAAATCATTTAATATTCTTTCTGAATATTTTTAAATTTTTCACACCCACTTTTTGAGCACAACTCCAACTATAAATACACCCTCACCCTTTACACTTCTCTTTCATGTCCATTCCATTCTTCTCTTCCCCTTTTGATTCTTTCAACTTTTGCCTCTCTTCAATTTGTTCCAAAAAAATTGATTTTCTTTCATTTCAACACCCTCACATTTCACTCAAAATCCCAAGTTTTAATTTTTATTTATATTTCTAATTATTTCAAGAAAAAAGAAAGAAACCAATCCTTCCCCTGTTTTTACTCTGTTCCTTCCCCTGTTTCTTCACACTTTTTGCTTTTTCATCTTCTATTAACACAAACTATGTCTCACTCAAGTGTCTCCAAAGGTTTTCAATCTTGTGTCACACCTCGAAATGTCGAAACACGAGTGTTGAGGCTCAAATTGGCTACACAAGGGTCTAAAATTTCTCCGAAATTCGAATGGCCTAACAATACTAGTAATGATGATGGTGATAGCACCATTGCCTCATTCTCAAAACAAATTTCAGATAACATCTCAAACAATAAACTTGACATGAAAATGTCCAGAGAAGATTCATCTCAAGAAGAAGGTGGAAAATGCACATGGAGTTTCATTGAATCCCTCTCCAACAATTCTCATTGTGATGAGAACAAAGATGGAGATAGTGTTTATGTTCACCCAAAATCTAAGTGTTCTTCTTCATCCAAGCTAAGTGCTAAGAGCTTGGAGATGTGCACTGAAAGCTTGGGATGTGAAAGTGGAAGTGAAAGCAAAGGTGATGAAATGTCATTGTTTCCATTGGAAAGTAATAGCAACGGTTTCATGGGAAATAGCAACACTTTGGTGAAAGTTGACACAAATTATTTTGAGCCTAATAAAAGGTTGAATAGTAAAAATAACAATAGATGTAGTAACAATTTTCCTCCCCCGTTGACTTCAATAACTGATTTAGGAGGGTTGCATGTTCGCCCTCGGCGCGAAAATGGTAGGTTGATTTTGGAGGCAGTAACGAGTCCCCCTCCTTTTCAACCGTATTTTCGCGCCGAGCGTAGCGAGGGAAGGCTTAGGTTGAGTCTTTTTGAGAGTGTTGAATCAAATTGTGGCGATGATGACGGAGTTGAAGAAGATGAAGAAGTAGTAATAGAAGAAGATGAAACACTTAAGAATGAAGCATGTGTTGATGAAGAGAAGAATGGTGGAGAAGAGTTTGAAAAGTGTGCTGCAAGTGTTGAGGTTCTTGATGATGAAATTGGGATACCAACAAAGTTTAGGACACCAAGAAGGTGCAAGGAAAGTGGCAGGAATAGGGACATTTTTTGTGATGCCTACTTTGAGCTCCACTCTTTTTCTGTGTGTCTTTGAGCATCAATTATTATTATTATTATTATTATTATTATTAGGGTTAGTTTATGATAATTATGAAATATCTTAGAGATGTTTGGTTCTATGTAATGGATCTGATTTAGTGATAAACACTTAATTGATGTTGTGGTATTGTTTTTTTTTTCCTTTTGGGTTTACTATTATTTTCTTTTTCCTTTGTACTTTTAAAGATTTCAGCTGTTTTTTATGATTGGTGGCTTGGTTCATTGAAATTTCTGCATGTACTACTATTGGACATGGTGCTTATTTGTTCACCCAATCTTTGTGGTGCTAGTTTCTTTCTGCTTCATATTATTATCATTCAATATTCATTACACTTTTCATGTTTCTAGAATACTCCTAAAGAATAATTCATTGAGAGAAAAGAAAATAAAACAAAAAAGAGAAAAAAATGATTTGCAATCATATACACTACACGGAAGTTATAATAATGATATAGAGGGAGAAAAAGTTGGTAATGATATGTACATTTAATATTACCAACTAATTGGATTAATAGACCCTAAACCTAATTGAAACATTGATTGGAAAAATTATGCATGGAACATGACTCATTTTTCTTTTGCCTCATCAAATTAAGGTTACATAAGAAGTAATGAATATAGTCCAATAGCTTATACATAACTTTTTGTGCAAACAATTGTTATGGTAGGCATTTAGTAAACCTCTAAAACAATCCCATTTAACTATATAGGTCACTATAGGCATTTTCTATAGTGGAAAAATTAATATATTTTATGGGCTTTATTTCAATTGGATTATTCTAAATAATTGAAATTTAATTTGTTTATAGTGTTTTGGAATTTTGATAGTTTAAACTAACTAATGAGATTAACTTAAAATTATAATAATTTAGGTAATTAGTCTTAGCCTTTTGCAAAAAAAAAAAAAAAATGCAAAACTCCAGTCCTTAATTATTAGTATGTCCCTTTTAACTTTTGAAGTTTGTTGGTATCATCCCGAAATCAATAAATATAACATATAATTATCATAGATTGATCGAATAGATTACTTGTCTACTTAAGTAAATATTAAGAGTTTGAATATGATCTTGTGTATATATATAAGTGACAAATCTCTAAAAATTGAACTTAAATTGATAGAAAATTTAAAAAATTTATATATATAATTATTTTTAGGGTAAAACATGCTGAGATGAACCATTCCCTGGAGCCCTGCCATTTAAAGCAAGGAATCTCACTAATCCATGGACGGTTTAAATTTGTATTATTGAGGATATATAATAATTGCGGCATGGCTTTCTTAATCATATCATATAACTACAAATTAAATCAAAGCAATGAAAACAACGATTTGGCACTTTTTTTTTTTTTTTTTTTTTTTTTTTTACCTCTTT
>JASCZI010030965.1:11673-22786 GCA_036250425.1 Stylosanthes scabra
GTTAAGCAAAGAAACCTCATCGACAAGGGAACAGGATAATCGTTACAGCCTTTCAGGTAGCTAGCCTTTCAAGCTTAGTTCTCAGACAAGCTGGATAACACCCAGCCCTTGCAGCTCTTATCACTTAGTCAAGCAGGACGACACCCAGCCCTTGCATTAGCATTGCTCTAGCTTTAGCTTCAGCCTCACAGCATAGCATAGCTCTTAGCGTTCACCGGTTCGTTCCATTGAACCGTTAGCCGGATAACATTCTGTAGCCGGATTAGCCTTCGGTCTACATGACTTAGCTGAACTAACCGGTCTGACAGTGACACAAGTCCGATAGGACCGATACTTGGTCGGTTGCCAGACCAATCCATTTCAAGGGATTAAACCGGTCCAGAACCATGAACCATTCCCAAGAAAGAAACCCGGTTCGATCGTCGTGTCCCATACCATCTCCGACCAAACCGAATCGGTATCAACTGTTACATCTAGGTTTACTCACTCAAGTTTGGGGCTTTCTCATTACGTAGCGTATTTGTGCAAAAAACTCTACTATTCTCTTGAGGCTTTTACTTCTCAGTTTCATATGATTCAATTATGAGAGCCTATCATAGCTAAGTGATTAACAGATTATGGATATCTTTCTTCGTAGCTTTTATTAACTTATAATCTTTGCACTTAGGTTATATTATTAGTAGCTTATGATCATATATCTCTTTAGACTGTTTTCAAAGGCTTTTCTTAATAGCCATATAAATGTATAAATATATTTTATTCAAATATATTTATCATTCTTTAGTACTTAGCTTATTATCATATCAAAATACTTTTGGTTTTACTTTTATAATAAGATACTTTGTTTTCCAAAACCTCATAGGGATTCTTTTGTATATAACTTAGGAATATAATACTTATCATATTCAGAATAAGTCTTTTATTCTTCTCTTATCTTATATATACTTGTTTATGTATGTTATTAATTTTCGAAAGCCTTTTTCATATCATAAATACTATATGTAAATTTTCTCCAAAACATATTTATTTTCTTAGGCCATTATCTTTTATTATTTATTATCACTTTCATTAGCATTATTATCTTCATAAATTCTCATTAGCTTCTCACTGTAATTATCATCATTTTTATTAGTGGCTAGATTCAAAACTAACCATTCTCTTTGGATGTTTTATTTAGCTTTACTTATATATATTAATTTCTCATTTCATATTCATAAAACATATTTCTTTAAAGAAAACTCCAGAACCAAAACACTTTAATTAAATCCCATTTTACCGTCATGTTATTTTTTTGGAATATCGAAATAACGCTAGTTTACTAAAACTGGCATAGAAAATCCATTTTAAATCCTTTTCGACTCAAACCAAAGCCAATTATATTTTAACACTCATGTCTACCCACTGTAAAAGCACTTTTTCCATATATTAAATTTAAATGACAACTCTGCCCTTACCATTTTCCATCTAAAACCGAAATGCACTAGTTTACGAAAATATTTATAACTTTTTCGTTTCAAAACCTATTAAGGTCAAACCAGTTGCATTTCGTCACTAACACATCCATTTACCTGTAGTAAAAACAGTTTTAACAAAAGATATTTTTGAAATGACAAAACTGCCCTTGGACCCTTATACCCGTTTCGGTTTTTAACTAGTCTAAGTAATTAATTTATTTACCTAAGTTAACTTTATTATTTTAAGGTGAAATTTTATATTTAAGTTCATTAGACACATATTTAACCCCCATAAAAACAGTTTTGAAAATAATTTTTATTAAATGACACTTTTACCCTTTTTACCCCATAACTAGCAAAAATACTTTAAGCCACCTTAAAGCTTATTTCTTTTTACTTACGAGGTTAAAACCATTTCAAAACATATTTAATTAAATACTTTAATTCTGAAAATTTTATAAAACATATTTAATTACCGTTTTACCCTTAGCTTCAAAACACAGTTATTTTCACTTTAAGTTATTAATCTTTTAGAACCGATTTTTATGTATTTTAGTAATTCTTTTAATTATTATATTTTTGCCCAAACATGAGGAAACCCTCGGCCATTTAGCACAAATATAGCAAGCATAATTTTTATCATCAATACTTATTTCATGAAGCATACGGCCAATTGGCCTTAAGGCATTTTAAGCCACTTTTAGCAAGCATAAGCACAAATATATCAAGCAATCAAGCATAGCAATGCATCATCATATATCAAGACACTCAAGCAAGCATAGCACACATGTTTTCAAGCAAAGCTTCAAGCTTTCAAGCATAACATCACATATTTATTTTAAAGCTTTAATCTTTACCGAGCCTTTTAGCATGTAAGTCATTTTTAAGCATATATATGACCCAAGACAAAAATCTAAGGACCCTAACCGCTTTACCTCTTGTAGATCTCTTGTAATAGCCAAAGAATAAACACCAAAAGCCCTTAGTAGTCACGGCCAACTAGGATCTTTAAGCTTGAGCCCTAAACAAAAATATATAACAAAGATAGAAGCTTTATGTGAGTGTGGGCTCTCTAGGATCATGAACTAGAATGGTATTGCACTTACCTCTACTAAAACCAACGAAATGGAGGAGAAAATGATGATGAGGACTACGGCCAAGAGGAAGAGAGTGAGCAAGCTTGATGTTGAAGAAAAACCTTGAAGAAATGGTGATGATGGATTCGGCCAAGACAAGAAGAATGGAGGAGACTTGTTTTGATGATTCTAAGATGAAATTAGTGAAGAGGGTGATAAGAGGAGAAGAATGATGTATGATATGATGGTGTTTGTATGAGGAACTAGACTTTGATGTTCATCATGTTCATATGAACATTCAAAGTGTTCTTGAGAAAAAGGTGTGTTTGATCTTTAAAGGAAGAAGAGAGAACGTGTTTTTGGTGTTATAGTGGGTTAAAAATCTGAAATGCATGATGAATATAGAGAGAGAGTGTTTCGAATTAGAGGAGAGAGGTTAGAGGATTTTTGGTGTTGTTTTTGGTAGAGTTTTTTGGATGAAAGATTAAGTGAATGGTAAATGAAGTTAAGTGAGGTAAATGAGGTTAAGTAAAATGAATAATTTGGTGAAAAGGGAGGGAGGAGGCTACGGTCATGGAGTAGTGGGCAAGCATGAGATTTTTGTTTGTTTTTGTTATGTAGAGTGTAGTAATTTTGGTGGTGTAATAAAATAATAAAATAAAATAAAGATGGTAAAGAAATAGGTGATTTCTCCCATACCCATCAAATTAAAGGGTATGTGATACCCATCCCAGCTTTGCCAATAGAAATCTAACATGTGTAAGAGTTAATTAAAGTTAATTTTTTTTCAAAAGTTTTAAAAAAACAACATACGTATTTCTACAATTACAAATTACAAATTCAACCTACCCCTAGTTAATTATAGTTAAAACAAATCACATAGCATCAGTTAAAAAAAATGAATTACATAGAGCTCTGGTTTGCTGGGAAAGGAAAAAGGGGGAAGAACATGAACCCTAATTTCTTTCTAACTATGAACAAGACTATGGTTCTAATTGTACATGGAAGTTATTAATCCCCCTTTTTCTTCGTCCGAATTCGAAGGCAGGACTTTCTTCAAAAACCATTTGGAGGCAGATTAGGTTCGAACTTGACGTGTTTCTACATGGGCGGCAACATTGAGTTCGGGTGCGAGCTTCGTGGGCGACGCCATCTGGTCCGACAACGATAGCAATCTCTGGAAGAACCGTTGGTAGCGACGGCAGTCTCAGGTACCGTGGGTGGCCTCGATAGTCTCAGGTAATGCACATGTACTATATCCCTTCTACTCTGACTAATTGAACTTAGTAACATCAAAATGGAATATTTTATTATTGTAAATTAGTTTTCTTTATTGTTTAATTTGGTCTCAAGATACTCATATATATGTGTATGTTCACTGTTTTTATTTTTATTGAAAATTTTTTTTTCTGAATGTTCCTCTTGTATTTTGGATGGGTTGCTTGTTTTTTCCTTCTTGATTCAATTCTTGATCTGTTAGATATGGTGAATTTATGATTTACTCTATGTATGTAACTATGGTTTTACGATCCTTTTACAATTGCAATTGCACTTAAGGTATAAGAGAGCATGTTTATACCCAAAATATATAAACTATTGTGCATTTGATTCTCCACTTAGTCTTTCCAACATTTCCCAAAATAATAGTCTTCTCATATTTTAAATTCTGTAGGATATAATGGAATGACCCAATCTTCTTGCTTTTGTCCGTTCTGTTTTTATTTCTTACAATAATTCAATAAAATGAATTCTGAATTTTTGATTGTGGGTTACTTTCTGGGGTATCTATTCCAATTAAGACCTCATGTTTGAAGAGGAAAAAAAACCTTTTGTATTTAAAAGTAGAAAGTAGAAACCCTGAAGTTGCCAAAATATAAACCGTTTTGACTTATAGTTTCTTGATGGGATGATTATTGATTAAGGCTAAAATATGCAGGTTATTTTATATATATAATTAACAATTTTGTACCGACTACCTCTTTAATGTTGCTATTTTATACCAACTACTACTTTATTCGGGATACGAGAGTATATTTTCTAGTTAACACATTTTTACAGTGTTATTGCTAACTCTTAGAGTGACAATTATACCATTTCCATGAGTCATAGTTTATGTGGTTTCCTCAATTGTTTGGTTCCTATATAACTAGGTGTCACTAATTGGTCATTCTTTTCTCACTTGAAGGTTGATGACTCAACAAGGATGCGCATTGCAATATACTTAGTGATGAAGTGATATAATTTAAAGAAAAACAACATTATTAAGGCTGCCAATAAGAACTACAACAAGTTTGAAGAAAAGAATAAGAATTTAGTACAACATCCTCTAAGATATTCAGAATACTATGTGGTGTTACTTTTCATTACAATTAGCTAATGTACCTGAATATTTATTTACAATTATAATGGTACTCTATGTTAATCCTTTGAGTGTTAATTTTAATTTCAGTTGAATACTTTTATTCAATCTATACTCCAATATGTAATTACTATTAAATACAACATGTTTTTTTTTCCTCTTCAAACATGAGATCTTTCTTCGAATAGATATTACAGTAAGTAACCCATAATCCAAAATTCCGAATTCACTTTATTGAATTGCTGTAAGAAACAAACACAAAACATACAAAGATAAGAAGATTGGGTTATTCCATTATACTGGCCAGAAGATAAAATACATATACACTATTACTTTAGGAATTCCTGGAAAGAATGCGTGGAGAATCAACTACACAATATGCATCATATCTTTTGCATACAATTATGCTATGTTATACCACAAATGCAATTGTAAAGGGAATGTAAAAGCATAGTCTATGATCAGATAAAGTTATGAGATGAAAAATTGTATTTTCATTCATTGATTTGGGATCACCCAATAATACATATTTATAGCAAATGCAGCCTGTAACAAAACCTAACAAAAGTCCTAGTTAACAAGACAGATAAAGGACTAACTAATATGGCATAGCCATCAGATTCACATCATCAACACTACTATATTCTCATTATGGAGTTCCTCGATTCTTGTTGTTCTCCATGCTATTAACTCTCCATTCCATCTCATTGCAATTGCATATAACTCTTTTTATTTTCTCCACCTGAAGTGCTCCCTTGTTGAAAATAATTGAGTTCCTTAATGTTCACCATATCCACCTACCTCTATCTTCTTTGCCTCAACCAAGCCCACAAATTGAACTTGTGAATTCTACACAAACTATTCAACATAGCCAACAGACCAAGAATTGAACCAAAAAAGGAAAAAACAAGCAACCCATCCAAAATACAAGAGGAACATTCAGAAAAAAAATTTTCAATAAAAATAAAAATAGTGAGCATACACATATATATGAGTATCCCGAGACCAAATTAAACAATAAAGGAAACTAATTTACAATAATAAAATATTCCATTTTGATGTTACTAAGTTCAATTAGTAAGATTAGAAGGGATTTAGTACATGTGCATTACTTGAGACTTTCATCGCCACCAACGGTTCTGCCTGAGCCTGCCGTCGCTACCAACGGTTCTTCCGGAGATTGCTGTTGTCGTCAGACTTGATGGTCTCGCTGATGAAGCTCGCGTCCGGACTCAATGTCGCCGCCCATGTAGAAACGCGTCGAGTTCAAACCTAATCTGCCCCCAAATGGTTGTTGAAGACAATCCTACCTTCGAATTCAGACGAAGAACAAGGGGATTAATAACTTCCATGTACAATTAGAACCATAGTCTTGTTCATGGTTAGCAAGAAATTAGGGTTCATGTTCTTCCCCTTTTTTTTTAACAAACCAGAGCTCTCTGTAATTCCTTTAACCTATGTGATTTGTTTTAACTATAGTTAATTAGGGGTATGTGTAATTTGTATTTGTAGAAATACGTATATCGTATGTATTGATATTCTTATTAAAAGCGTATTTTTAATTTTTTAAAAGTTTTGAAAATAAAAATTTTAATTTTAATTAACTCTTACACATGTTGAATTCCTATTGGCACAGTTGGAATGGATATCACATATCCTATAATTGGATGGTATGCGAGAAATCACCAAAGAAATAATATAATATGAATAAAGGTGGTATAGAAAGAATAAATGAGAAGCTTTTGCATGTTTCTAAGCCATGCAACCAATGAGAGAGAAGTCTTTATGAAAAGGAGTCTCAAAAAGCAAAAAGTAGGAGAGAGAAAAACTAGAAGGTGTCATAAAATGTTTCTAGGGCATTCTTGACTTTACGTCTCAAATTTTACGGGGCGACTAAGGTCCAAAGACGTATTATAGCGTCGCACTATAATTATACAATTCCGTCGTATCTTCCGTTTTACCGAAATTACGACCGGACGTTTCGCGACGAAAGCAAGCGTCGCTAAAACGGTACGAAATTCACACTATGAATTTTGTCACCCTTGAGCTACCAACTCGAGCTTAGCTAGGAAATTATAAATTTTCGTCGGAGATATTTTCCTTAATATCCTCCGTTCGTTCTAAAAGTGGCCGAAACGGTCAAACCGTCGCCGAACAGCGTACTGTCGCTAAAAACAGAAAATCACCGAAACAAACATTCATTAGGAACGAATCCCACAACAACCATGGCTAGAGTATACAAGACTCATAAACACGCCATCAAGCATCCAAAAACATATATTTACAGACAATCGCACATTTTTGTCAGAAACGAAAATAGGAGAAAGACCAAGTGTTACACTTCGCCCCTGTCAAGGACAAAAATGAGACATGTTTCGTAATTTTGGAGATTAATCTATATTATATTTATTTATAATATAATATATAAAAACATAGACATTGAGATAATGCTTCTGATGGACGTGTCATTTTCAAAAACAAATTTGACAAGATTTTAAATTTTAAATATATATATATATATATATATATATATATATAAAAGCACACACTTTCAATAAGTGGTTTTGATGAAGTGTCATTTCCCTAATTTTTTTCATAAAATTCTAAACATTATTTTCTAAACAATCACATATTTAATAATCTAATGTGTATACAAACACACTCATAAAAAACAGAAAAATTCACAACATGTTAATAAAAAAAAATATGTTTTCTTTAAAAAATAAAAATGTATAAAAAATATAGTTTTATATTAAAAATTAATAATTAATTGAGATCGATAATAATTAATTAGAAATAATAATTTATTTTAAAATGGTTTTAATTTATCTATTGATAAAAGTTTTAAATGAAAAATATTATGAGTTAATAATTTTTATTAATATGAGCCAATGTTTTGTTTCAACCCCTTATTTTAGTATACGTTTATAAATTTTATTAATCATGTACATTTTAAATATTTCTAAAATTTATTTTGGACAATTATTTTAAATTACATAAATTACATTATATTATAAAAAACATACATTTCAATTTTTCTATCATAAGTTCTTTTAACTTCTTTCGAATTCTTTTGTAATATGGTGCGCATTCATTTTTTCTAATATATATAGTCCCTTTTCAATTAATTGTTTTAAAACAAAAAATAAAATTATATCATATACGTGTAATGTATATTTAATTTATTCCTTTTAATTACACACTTCATTTTAACCAGATATTCATAAAAAAATCTTCCATATTTCAATTATTTATTAAAAAATCTTCCAAAAATTTTAAGATATACTTTTTTATATACTAAATATTTAAAACATATCAAAAATAATATAATTACTCACAAAATAATTAAAGTGTAAATATATCTAAGAGAAAATACATATAAAAAAGATAAAATATATAATAAACTACGTATAAAAATCTAGATTCTATAGAACACTATAATCAAAATGTAAAACTCATGATTCAGAACACAACCTACACTCATTCTACGAAGAAGAAGAAAAAGAAATACTGTGCGCTTTTAATTGACATGGATTTCAACAACGATCAAGTTAGTAGTGGGTAAGTAGTTAAAAAATGGATATTATAATAATTTTTAATTATAAATTAAATAAATTTCAAAAATATTTTAAAATGCACGCATTACATTAAATTTTATATTCTTCGATAGTCAATTTTCTTATTTGTTACTTTAACTATTTCTTCTTCCTTTTTTAATTCCATAATATCTCTTACTATTATTTTTTTATGCATTTTTCATTATTCAATTACAAATTAAATTCTTAACTATCCAACTAAAAAATTAATTACATATCTCTTTATTCTTTTTATTATTGACATTATTATTGAATAAGTAAATATCAAACTTTTAAAATTTATTTAATATCTAATGTATATGATATCTATACTATAATAGTCAAGTTGTAAACTTATTTAATATCTAATATATATTATATGTTAGACATCTTATTTATTATAACTATATTAAATATACTTATGTGATATCACATATAAACAAAATAAATATAAAGAAGTTTAACAGGAGAAAAATATCATGAAAAAATATTTAATAAAATTTATAAGTTTAGATTTCACAAAATGTTTATTTACAAATAAGATAAAAAAATATTTTAATTTAATTGAAAAGTAAATTTCACAAGAATAACAAGTAAAAATTTACTAAAATCAGTTTTTCATATATTTTTAAAAGCACATTTTTGTTGTTGGAACTACTTTTTTAATTTTTTTTATATTCTTAAAGTAAAATAAATGGCTAGCTATAAGTACCTCTAAAATATAAGTTAAGCACATTATAAGAATAAAATTCTTAATTGAATAAGAAATAGAAAGTTATCACCTTATCTCTTTCTAAACAAGATGGATGATTTTTTTTAGCTTTGTTTTTTTATGGCATGAAAAAAGAAATACTAAATTTAAAATTTTGTGGACAAAATCTTTTATAAATTTCAAAACAAAATTTTATATATTTACAAAATATCTAATTTGTATACAATTATAAGTTAAGTAAATTAATAAATAAATGATACTAAATTACTAACTAACATGTATTAAAACAAATAACATAATATTAAAATGTTTAAAATTTAAAATAATTCTAGATAAATATTAATTACATTAAATTAAATTAAGTTAATTTTTATTTTTATAATATTTAAATTTAATATTTAAATTTTTTTTGTTAACAAATTTTATATTTATATAGCACATAATATTTATAATATTAAATATTTTATTTATAATAAAATATTACCCGTGCAAATTGCACGGGTAAAACACTCTAGTTTGAGTAATATAAAACATCAGAAACTAATTTGAGACTCACATGTAACTAGGGGACTAATAGGAGGCTACATTTTATATTGTTATATTGGTTTGTGAAAATATTTTTTATTTTCATTTTCTGTTTCTATTTTCTAAAAATAGTTTTTATTTTCAAATTTTCACATTATATGAAATGCAATTGACGTGTGAAAATAGAATCAATTTCCAAACAATGAAAATAATAAAAATATGGTTGGTTTGTTCATTTCTAAAATGTATTTTCAATATTGATTTTCGAATATAAAATCATATTTTTTATCTACACTATTTTAGCTATTTAATTTTTTATTAGCTTAACAATTAATTTATAAAGTATCAAAAATAATATAAAACATGTTCATAATTTTAAAATAAAGTGTTCATAATATATTCATTAAATTGTTTATTAATAAAATAATGAATAAATAAATATTGAAGTTAAAAAAAAAAGCAAAAAAATTTGAAAATTATTAAGAGAGTACATATTTGAAGAAGAATAATTCTATTTGCACACCAAATTCAGCCACTAAAATCAGCCACCTTGTATTTATATATTTAAATACGTATATACAATACACGAAAACAATCTTATACCCGCTGGCAAAATTTCTTATCATTTTCTAGTCTTCTTAGCTATGTGTGATTGCATGTGTGACTCTCCCAACCCCCTTTAATAACTTGGTTTTGTTTATGGTGGTGAAAGTATCTAGTAGTCTTTTAAGGATTATAGAAAAAGATTCTAAATATATGGCTGTGGTTATATCTAATATATACGGATTTTTTCTTTAAATAAATAAAAAAATTCAAAATTTACACAAATGGGCGCGGGTACACGAATTTACGAAAATAAACCCTCTTTACTTATCTCGGGATCAGTGGCCCCGAAATGATGTTTACACGTATCTCGGGGTCACTGGCCCCGAGATACACCCTTTCATGTTAGATTCAACGTATCTCGGGGCCACTAACCCCGAGATACATATCTCGTGGCCACTGACCCCGAGATAAGGTCTCCGTCTATAAAAGGGCAGGAGGCCCCGAGATTCAATCATTTTCCCCCCTCTCTCTTCCATATTTTCCTTTCTAGGCACTTTTTTTCCTCCCTTAGTGTTGTGTGATAGAATGGCTCCTCGGGGACGCTCTAGGAGAGCCGCACGAGCAGCGCCTGCTCCCGAACCGGCCGAGGAAGTAGGCCAAGGCGCACCGGCTGGGGGAGCCCCACAGGCTGTAGAGAGTTTGTCGCGGCTCAACCACGACTACCACATCGCAGGCGCCCTGGTTGGTGTTTTGCTTCCTAAAATTTTTATATTTTCAATTATGTTGTATAATTACGATGAATGTAGGTAATATTAGAGTTGGGCAATAAATGTTGACTTAGTGTATTACATGTTAGTTTATGGTAA
>JASCZI010030968.1:2416-23880 GCA_036250425.1 Stylosanthes scabra
TTAGCATCACTTTTGAGACTCATAAGGATTAGAGTCGGATTTAGATCTTCATCTATTTATTTGATTGATTGACTAAGAGATTAGTTTTTAATTAGGTAAATAGAAACTAAGTTACTAAGAGATTATGGCTTAGTTATACTAGATTCGTTGTGCTTGATAACTGAGAACCTAGAATTAGTATTCGAATGTATGCATTGGCCCTCAAGGGAAAAACATCTCCGAAGCTCTTAACATCTCATTCCATTGACTCAAACTCAAGTAATTTTCTGTTCTCTGTTCTTGTTCCTTTTCGAGTTACACACCATCATTCTCTCAAGTTGTATTTTGATCTTATTAGAATAATTGATAGATAGTATTGCTTGGTCATTTATTCCTCGTGGGAACGATACCCACTTCACCGTGGTATTACTTGTACGATTCGGTGCACTTGCCGAGATCGGAGCGTATCAAAAGGAGGAAGCTCATTTGCTTTGCATTGCTTGAGGCCATGCAACCAATTAGAAGAAAAAGGTGTGTAAGAAAAAGTAATAATAAAATATTGGGGTAATCATGTGATGTTTGGTGTAGGCTCCAAGTAAACAAAAAAATAATTACCAAGGGTAAAAATATTATTTTTGTGGCTGGAATTTTCGAAGGGTAAGGTAACTTGCTCAATTATGTAATTTAGAAATTCTACGTTTCTTAAATTACGCGTATTTTTGAAAAACTGGTAAAAACCGTGGCCTAAGGCGTAACCGTTGCATTATCATTAAATTTCCGTGCCAATAATTCTAAAACGGCATGGAAAAGAAAGAACACCTTTGTATTATATCTTAGTTGTTTTACTCAATTTTTGTTCAATTTCAAAGATAAGATGTGAGATTCTTAAAGTTTCAATTGCCGTGTCAAAGTAAAAATTAAGAACAGAAACTTAAAGATAAAATGGAAATGCAAGGTGTCAGTGGCAAAGTAAAATGCATAAATTAAAACAAAAGGAAAGAAAGGAAGAAGAAGAAATTAAACAAAGAGATTTTATTAAGAAATAGAACACTAGATTACAAGAGTGTTTGAGTTTAGAGAAATTACTTAGAATTCCCAATGTTACTCTGTGATGCCATGGAGGCTGAGAGCGCTTTTGGGATTCAAGTGATTTCCAAAGAAACTGAACTGATTACAATGTTTACCTAAGCCACTATTTATAGACTATCCTAGAACAATTGATAGTTACAACTTCCGTACGGTTCTTGCAACATTTGAACACAACTGCTTCTAGTTTTTCAGTTTTTCTTGTTGTCAATTTGATGAAATCTTGGACAAGTTGCGCTGTCAAATAACCTATTTTAAATAATAAAATAAATTAACTGCAATAAAACATAGACACAACAAGATTAATACAAATTATTTCATAAATCACTATTTTTCTTTGCTTATTTGAGAAAATTATATTTTTTAGATAACACTAGTCATAATCATACTTCACAAACAACAAGCACCACAAATGTCGGTATGCATGTTCACTGCCAAACAAGATGAGTTTTGCACAACTTTTTCCCAACTCTAGAACTAAGCCTTGAAAATAATACTCAAAATTTTAGGGTAGATGGACAACCAAGAAAAGAAATAAGCTACCCTTATGGGAATTGAGAATAGAGTCGAGGAAATCCAGCGCAAATTCAAGTGAAGTCTTCACCTTTTCTCACGAAGGTAAACAATGCCTTTTTTTTAGCAGGGGAAGTGAAAGAGAAAGAGAGAATCAGTTTAGCCCAATACCGGTCTGATCCAAACTGATGCTGGATTATTTTCAATATCAGTTCGTATCAGTATTGGTTGAAATATTTCAAAAAAGAATTAGATCCAGTACCGGTACTGCTAATACGATACATAAATATTTTAGAAACATTGTATTTTGATAAAATTGATATTTTTATTTATTTAATTTTTTTCCCGCCCATTACCCATTCTTGAAAACATGAGATTTTTTAAGTTAAGTTGTTTTTCGTGACCCAGAAAAAGTTAAGTTGTTTTTATGTAGTTTTTTTTAAAGGAAATGATAAAGAACTATTCAAATATTCTTATAAAAAGAATTGGATCTAATGCATAAGCTATGTAGTGGACCCAGTAAGACATTGTTGTTGTTGTTTTTTTTGTAATGCATAAGCTGTTTGTCATTTATTAAGAAAAACAAATTGCATTTTGTTATAGTGAAATAATCTAGGAAGAGCTAAGATGTCATTTTTTGTTTTGGAAGCCATTTTGTTATAAATTAAATGGTTTACTCTTTAGACACCAAAAAAAATGGTTTACTCTTTTTTCTTTTCAATTTTTTTTTTAAGTTATTATCTGTCTACCAAAACACGACTTTAAAGTGTGTAGATCAACCAAGGGTTGGACTAAAATCCGGAGATCCCATTTGTGAGAGAGAATGATTCACACATATTTATTTAATGACTGAAATGTAGACATAAATAATGCCTTTCATTGAACATATCTATCCCTTTGTCAGCTATTTGACTTATTAAATAAATTATGTATATTTTTGTCAGTTGAGTAAAAGATTGTGTGTACTTTTGTCTTTTTGTCTAATCTTTCCATTCGCTAAATAACAACTCATTCGTGTTAAGATGGAAAACACCGAAACCAGATAAAAAATTGAATAAGCTCAACGCATCTATATAAATTATCTGTTAACGAAATGTATTAGTACCATTAACACCATATACCAGTCAATGCAGACGGTAAAATTGGGATATATCCGACTATTCCGCATTTTTACTGGGTAACCTGTCGATATTGCGGTGAAAAGATGGGTGCCCAATCCTTAAACTTGGCCTTCAAAATTACTCTTATAAGTTCCATTCATTCTGATAATTGCATTACTTGCATTTTAATGCTCTGTAATTCAAAGACACAAACTAACATGAAAAGCGGTTAAATTGCGTGTCCTTAGCTTCATGTTGCTGTCTCCTTTATTTCCTGTATCATCTTCAGGACTTGCCACATTGCCGGTCTCTGCTCCGGTGAGGTTGCACTGCAAATACTGGCAACCTCTGTGAGCATTTCGAGCCGGTTGTCTTCACTCCCATCGTCGTCCCTCATTGCTCTAACCCAGTCATGCAAATCCGTTGGCACAAGGACAGGGTGTTGAGAAGGGTGTTTACCGGTCAAAAGCTCTAGCAGAAGCACACCAAAAGAATACACATCAGACTTGGAAGATGCCCTGTGGCTAGACTTTCGGACTTCTGGTGGTTTATAGGCTGTAGAATCGGCATCTTCGGTGGGAGAAGAATCGGCGAGAAAGGACAAACCATAGTCTGTAATACATGCTTCAAAGTCTGCTCCAAGAAGGACATTGGAGGATTTTAGGTTGCCATGAATTAAGGATGAAGCTTGATGTACATAAGCAAGTCCATGAACTATATCTTCTGCTATTTTCAAGCATGATGTCCAATGGAGGGGCTTTGCCCATGCGGATCTTGAGCCTGGTATAATACAGCAGCTACCTTAGTTAAGAAAATATCTTAGAACATTAATCGGGCAAATTCGCATGTGTTTGCTATTCAGCTTGTTTAAAACTGGTTTCCAAATAATGAAAACTACTCAGAGTAGCAAAATTTTTGCTAGAACTAATGTTAAGTAACAATCTTTATTAATTCTTAGTAGCATTGGTGTTAAGAAAATGTGCAGAGACAAAAAGAAACTGATCTCAACATGAAAACGGGCATGGTTATGAAAGTTTGACCTTTAAATAACATTATCCTCCTGATTGGAAGTTCAATTTTAACGCCAAAAGGAACAATGAATCAATTAAATGAAGCAAGGTAGGTAGTCAACAAGCCCATAACATATTAACATGAGGTCAAATCATATATTTAAAGTTTTAAACCTAAAATGGTCCTACTTAGTCACAGAAACAGGCAACAACCTTAAATAGTCCAACTCCGTGATGCGTCGGCATTGGAAATGATGAGATGAGTGCTACAGTGGTACCACACTCAATCCCAGACTTGGAAATTAGAAAGCATACAAAAGCAAACAAACAATGCTAGTTAATGTTTACCCAACACAATACCAAACCATTTTTCGTATACTACAAAAGTACAAAAACACCAAACTTACCACACTACTAATCAACTATTATAGTAACCAATGTCATCATGCTACCACAGGTCACACACCAATTGTCCAATTCTTTCAATAAAATTTCAAAGGGGCAAAAAAAAAAAAAAATTATCCATAAACTATGCTAATAAGAGACTTGTATTACCATGAAATTGCAAATATTTTCATTTTTTCTCTCTCCTTTTTCCCCTTCTTTCTTTCTTCTCCCTTCTCTCTTTGGAGGAAAGATGTACAAATGCCTCCAAATATCAACACTGGGTATTAAAAACGACAATTATTGAAGTGATTTCTGTGAATGGATAGAGTAGTTACTTATTCTGAGGGAGGTGTGAAGAAATGCTAGCATTACTATTTACAGTATTACCAAACCGTCAAATTTCAACACTGGACCCCACAACTTTCGTGGACCATGTCAGTGTGTGTAAGCATCTTCATCAAAACTTACCCACCCAAAATCCACTGCCGGCTGCGTCTAGCTACCCCACCCCAATACTCAATTAGCCGCAGAAAGCATCAACCACAAACAATGCAACAACCTTAATGCAAAACAAAACAACTAAGGAAAACAAAAAGAGAAACCCTACGGTACATTTCAATAGTGAGTAGTGACACAGAACTTCAAAGAGTTCAAGAGGAAATGAAAAAATTCAACTAACATTTAGTCAATTATTATTTTTTTAAATGCATTTGAAAATTTTGTTTAGTTGAAAAAAAAAAGATTCTCTTTCTCTTCCCCTCGATCATCTCTATATGTCCATTATTTGTCACTTAATTTCTGTACGAGTCTCTAAATCAGTTTCTTAGTTTCTATCAGACACAAAATCCGAAGGCATGAGATTTAAGCTCACTGCTTTGATGAATGATTAAGCTTACCATGAACAAGATTGTATAAGCTTCCATTTGGCTGATAATCATAGATGACAAGCCTCTCCCCCTTTGCCTGAAAATAAGCCCTCACCGGAACCAAATTCGGGTGCCGAAGTGCCCCCACCATCTCCATGTGCCTCTCAAACACCTCTCCGCTCGTCGCCGCTGTCTTCCCGGCGTCCATTCTCTTAACCGTCAGTATCAGCCGCGAATCAAGAACCGCCTTGTACGTGGCCCCCAGGCTCCCCCTCCCAAGAAGCTCCGCCGACGCCCTCATCAACTGCTCCAGCGTGTACGGTTGCGCCTCACCGTAGCAGAATATTAACTTCCCACTTTTATGCGCCCTCTCTATCTCCTCTATCCTCTTCACCTTCATCATCGAAACGACGTCGTTTTCGTTTTCCCTTTCCCTCACCAACTGCGCTGAGTTATTTGAATTTTCCCCCGTTTCAACCTCCAAAGCCGTCGTTTTCTCCCTCTCGATTTCGATTTCTTCCCCAAGCCTTCCCCCTTGCTTGCTTTTATTCTTCTTCCTCACCACCACAACCACCGCCATCCCGGCGCCGACGAGAACCGCGACCGCGACGGAGATTCCGAGAACCAATCCACTACTCTGGTGCTTCTTCCTTTCCTTAATCGGCGAATGAACCACCACGATCCCCTGCTCGCTCTGCCCTAGCGGCGCGGAGGAGGACGTGGCAGCAGAAGAGCCACCGCCGCCACTTCCACCGAAGAACCTAGAATGCCGATCGCATGGCTTGTGGATAATCTCCCCGCAGAGCTCATCGTTTCCTGAAAACGACGTCGCACCAAACTTCGATAGCGTGGGCGTAACAGGCACAGGACCGGTAAGGTAGTTATTCGAAACATCAAGCGTTTCAAGAAAGGATAAATTGAGAGCAGGCAGAGTTCCGTTAAAGTGGTTAGAATCCAACCGGAGGGAGATTAACCGGTCTAGCGAGTTGAGCCGAACCGGAATCGGACCGGAGAGGTCGTTATGCGCGAGTGAGAGTGTAACTAGCCGGTGAAGCGTGAGAACCGAGAGAGGGAAGGTTCCGGAAAAGTGGTTACGGTCGAGGAAGAGAGACTTGAGGTTTTTAAGAGGGGAGAGGTCGGGGATGGTGCCGGAGAGTGAGTTGTTGCGGAGGCTGAGGACGCGGAGCTGGTCGAGGCGGGTGACTGTGTCGGCGGCGAAGGTGCCTCGGAGGGAGAAGCCTTGGACGACGAAGCGAACCACTCTGCCTTGTGCGCACTTCACTCCTTGCCATTCGCAGTAGTCGTAGCGCTCGTTTAAGGCGTATAGGAGCTTGTTGTCGAGGTCTGCTTTTGACTTGAAGGAGAGAAGTGAAATGGCGTCGGATGGAAGCATTGTGTTTACTTCCGATGTGGAACTGCCATCGACGGTTATCGCTAAAATGAGGAGCAAGAGTGTGTGGAGTTTATGCATTGTTTAGTTGTAATGGAATGTAACGTGTTTATGTGTGTGTTTAGAGATTCTAGTGTCTGTGGGTGGGGTGGTGGTTTGTTTTGGAGTGTTTGGTTTTTTTAGTGGGGGAAATCTGTGACATGCTTTGGAATGAAGAAAAGAAAAAAGAAGTGAAGTGGTGGTGTGTTTGTGTTGTGAGGGTAGTGGGTAGTGACTAGGGGAGTAGTGAGTAGGGAGGGAGGTGAGAGGGTGTGATGTTTGATTGGATGGAGGCGGAAGAGAAGTGGGGAGCAGCTGGACCTGAACTCTCCACTCACGTGAAAGTGGAACGAGAGATTATTATTGATGTGCCAAAAGTTCAAGTTTTTGTAGGCAATTTGCCATGTGGATTCGTAAGACCTCTTTTATATTTTGTTTATCAATAATCCTTACTTCTAACTGTTCTGTATCTATAATTTATTAGGAACAATGCAAAAAGTACACCTAAATTTTTTCAAGGACCACAAAAAAACACACAAATAATTAAATAAATTAAATATACACCTCAATAATTTATTTATTAAATAGTGTTTGATTTCTGGAATTGGGATTAAGATTGGAAGACTGATATTTCATATTGTGTTTGTTGGATTGGGACTAGAATTATCAGATTCAGTTTTCAAAATTTTAGTATTTTTAGTCCCTCTAGTTATGATGAATTGGAGACTGAAATTTTAATAATTTCTTTTACTCAAATATCCTCGTATAATATTAAACATTAAAGTTTCTAATATTAGCCTTTATTTTTTCTCTATTTACTTAATTTAATCTTTATCGTCTAATATCTATCTCATAATAAATTTAAACAAAACACAATAAACAAATGTAATTCAGTGTCAGTCTCCCAGTCTCAGTCTTTTAGTATCAATTTCTCTTCCAAACGCACTTGATGCACTCGCTAAGACCGGTTGGAAAATTCTCAGGTTAAAAACACAATTACGTTGTAGTTAGCCCAACCAGTAGTTAACAATGATCAAATTTAGTTTCAAAAAATATTTCAAATAAAACCAAACTGAGAGTATTAATCCCGGATCGTTCTTCCTTAAAATTTTCCCAACCTAGAAGCCCAACAAAAAGCATTTGGGGAGACACGAATTCATACCAAATGAAAATATTCTCCTCTTGAATTGGTTTGTCATTAGAAACAAGTTGCATTTTTAACCAATCAAGACCAATATGTCGATTAGCATAAGAGGTTAGATCGAAATTTTCATCCTTATCTGATAAGTGGTAAAAATGCTGAAAAAATGCTTCATTTTTTCATTGGAAGCTTTGATCTTGATGTGTCTATAGTTGAGATTCAAAGATTGCTGAAAGCCAAAATTGGAAAAACCAAATAGGCCCATCAACATTGGTAATTCTTTTCTTTTCTCTCGTAAGGTCATTGATCCAATCCAAAGTCAGATATAGTTGAGCCAAAAATAATTTTGCAATACACAATTTTCCACCCTCGACTAGCATTATTGCCAATGGAGGAAAAGTAGTCTCAATTTGAATGCTACGGAAACAAAAGACAATACAACTTAACCAACAAAGAAAAAACGCCACATGCTCATTATTTGAAACAGGTTCTTTATATGTACCTCTGTTGTTGCAAATGAAGCTCTGATAAGTACAAGAAGAGAGATCAACAGAGTAGTCATAGCATATTGTTGATGTAGTGGTGACCAAGATTTCTTCTCCTAAGAGTGGTAGACGAATTATAGCAACAACATCTATCAAAGTTGGGGTGATCATGTCCCAAAAATATAACGCACCTCCCATAAGTGGCTTTGCCAAGTTAGATCAACTCATATATACCAATGTGCTTTCTATTAGACATCTTTTGAGCATCAACTCTATTCAGCCAAGACTGATATTCCTCGCCATTTACTTTTGGAGAATTCTTAAATAACCTGTTGTTAATGTCAAAGTAACCTATGAGAATGGGGTTCTGAAAGATTATAATTCTTTCTTAAGGGTGGCCAAAAAAAATTGTTTGATTTCTTTTGTAGCATTAGGTGATATGAGAGGGCTGACAAAAGTTGTGATTGTCTTACCAATGGAGAAAGAAATCAGAACTTGAGACTTCCAAATGTCTAATTTTGACACCTCTGATTTAGGTGCAAAAGTTTGTCCATTCTTGACAATAAAGCTTCTCGGAGATTGTTACTTTTGGCAAAGAGGAAGAATCTATGGGTAAATTGTAGTTAGATAATGCTCTGAAAATTTAGGATTAAGTTCCAATCTTTACATCCAAATGTGTCCAATATATACAAACAAGTAGTAAAACAAAATATTTATGAAACTTACATGTTTAAAATATATAAATCCAATATAGATGGTTAAGCTTTAGATAACTTGATGGAATATATTTTTGTTTTAACTCATGCAATTCATGTCAAATCCATACATATTTTCCAGATATAAATTATGACAAGATTACAGTATAAAGAATCAAAGGGAGGTGGATTACAGCGACATATATATTTATAAATATGAAAGAAAGGAACAATAAACTCTAACTTTTTTATTTCAAAGCAAGTGAATGAACTATATACTAAAATTAAAATAAATAAATAAAATAAAATAAAATAAAAAAGCTAAGAATGTATGACTCAACCCGGGCTTAGAAAATCTTCAGGTCTTCGACAACTTCACACTAGCATTCACACATAGCAATCAAGAAAGGAGACACCAAAAGAAAATAGCATTAAATGTTTAAAGAATTTGATAATGCCTCCAAAGAATGTTGAATTTGGGGATGGTTCTTTGACGAAGCAAATTTTGCAGCTCCAAGATAGAAGAAAACGAGAAGTAAGTGTTTTTGATAATGCCCTAATTTCTCTTTCCTGCTTAATTTTGGGATAATGTTTAAAATTTTAGTATTTTTGGTTTTATGAACCTTATTGGTCACATTATAGATAAAATTTCTTTCTTTTATAAAAACTAAAAAATATATCCCCACTATATAAAGATTGAACAGTAGTAGTGTCTCTATTTGACAAGTGTCAAGCTCTCAAGGAGTCTAGCATAAATTTTTTACTATTTAATTAATTGACACTTGTCATCATCTCAGCATATTCCATAAATGCACCATTAAATGGAGGATCATGTAACAAGTTATAGTTTAGTATGGCACGTGATTCAAAAGATAAACTAAAAAATAATTTATACATTGTTCTTTTCAAATTAGATATAAAGAAATATAAGATAATATTTTAAATAATTAGATATATAAAAATTCTAAATTTTAAATAATTAGATATATAAAAAAATAAGGTAATATTTTGGGATAAAAATAAAATTTATTACTTTCAAATTAAAATTTTCAACTATTAGATTTACAAAAATAAAAAAATAAAAGAATTTTACCATAAAAACTTTTGAATTTTAAATATAAAATTTAAAATATTACGTTTACAAAATGAAAGATAAAAAATTAGGAGATATTATGTTTTCTTTTATCAAAATATAAGTTAGTTAGTTGATAATTGTTTAACTTAGTGAGTTGATCCAAAGATATTATGATACAGTAATTAGAAAATAATTTAACAACTTAATTATAGAAAAAAGAATAATATTTTTTTCGATTTAAGTTTTGTAAAAGGTAAATATAGAAAAAAGACGTAACAATTCTATCACTAACCTTAAATATTTTATTCCTTCAGATAATATCGTAAAAAAAATTAAACATAAATATGTTATTGATTTAACAGTCCGCGCGGGAAATACTCTAGTATGTATAATATATATTCAACAATCTCTTCATAGAATTCTGGTTTTCCCCCATCATTCAACAAAACAAACTTCTGTGGAAAATACATTGATAAATGCTTCCTTTCTCTTGTGGACCTATTGAGTGCATTTGCAAGAATTTTTAAAATTGGTTGTTCATCATGATCATCATTAGCAACTTAATCATGTGCTGGATCAATTGTCCCATCTTCACCTGGATCATTATGTTGAGCTTTAACTCTACCATATTCCGCTATAGGCGTAGCAGGAGTAATATCAAAGTCAGAAGAATCATCACTAGGCTGAACTATTGGCTTCTTTCCATTATCAATATCCTTCAATGTTTGTTCTTCAACAAAACCAACATTTTTACCTTGAATCACTTTCTTGGTAATAAGACCATAAAAATTATACCCAAACTCATCAATGTCATAAGCCAATAAAATTACACTGCCTTGTTTTAACATCAAACTTGGATCTCTCATCTTTAGGAATATGAATAAATGTTTTACAACCATAGGCTCTCATATAATCATAAGAAACATCTTTACTTGACAACACCTTCTCTGGTACTTCATACTACAAAGGAGGAATGCATCGTGTCTAGTTAAGGGCATGAACAACGGCACTCAAAGCGTCACCTAAAAAGGATTTCGACAATCTAGATTGTCATCACAATAAGCACCTAACTCTTTAAACCAATTTCCTCTTAACCCTTTCAGCCAAGCCATTCAACTAAGGAGTTTCCAAAGGATACTTGATGTCATACACCATGGTCTTTGCAAGAAGCATCAAACGAACCTAATTAAATACTCACTACCATAACCAACTTGGGTTGGTCTAGTGGTTAGCTCACTAGTCTGCTTAAGAAAGTGTCGGGGGTTCGAATCCCGCCTTGTACATGCAGCAACCCGGTGGCCAATGACAAACCCTTAAGTGGAGCTTAGATCCGTGGAGGATTACTCTTCGACCTGTAGGGTTGGGGGATACCTTGGAAAACCAAAAAAGTACTCACCACCATTGTCAGTAAGAATGCATTTGATCCGTATTCATCCAAGCTCAAAATATTTTCTCATTTTTAATACTTGAAGGTATCCAAAATTTCATTCCGTGACATAATTAAGCCAAAATCAAATAATATATCACATCAAACTAACTAACAAGTCCAAATTATTACTAACGATGTAGCACGTGAAATGTCAACCTCTTAATAAAATTTACATAGCATACATTATGGTAATTATTGCTCACGAGTTAAATTCTATTTCGGTCTCTCATATTCACGATTTATATGAGTATGGTTTCTAAAATTTCAATTGCATTATTTTTATCTTCTAAATTGAAAAAATTGCATTAAATTGGTGCTTGACTCTCTTCTCCATCCAATTTTTCTAATTTCGTGAGTGATGTGATATTTGTCTTCTACAGTATACAATATTAAACGAATTTGTTTTACTTATGATGTTAAATGTTCATAAAAAAATGATGTCGTTTAATCAATCCCTTCATAACTTTTATATTTATGCTTCTTATATATTAGACGATAGCATTTTAATAAGTATTTAGTACCTTAAATGAAGAGCCGTTATTTTATGTTGTCCAACATGCAAGCTAGCCGTCATGTTACTGGTAAAATTAGCAAAAATTAGATAAAAAATGGGTCAAGGGCCAACTTAGTATAAGTTTTTCAATCTTGAAAACTAAAATTGTGCAATTCAAATTTCATGGACTATTTTAGTGCAAATGATGAATTACACGGATCAAAAGAGGTTTAACTCTATTACTGATAGAAAGGAAGGGAAAAAACAGATATTATTCATGTACACATATACACATTATACACATTATAATTATTAAAGCTCACACACGCGCCCTCAACTCACACATGCACACACTCACTCAAGACCCTCAGCACACCTCCCCAAAACCCTGATATTTGGATTCAACGTTTTTTCATATTTTTCGTGCCCTGTTTTTCGATGACTTTCATCATCATCCTCGTCTTCTTCGTCTCCTTCCTTTCCGTCATCTGATTCATCGTCGTCTTCTTCTTCTTCTTCTTCATTTGCTTCGTATTTTTATGCGTATTCTATTTCGTATTCGTCTTATTATTTGATCTCCTTTTTCTTATCATTTTGAAATTGCGATGAGCAATTGGTGTTCTAATTATCTGCATCTGAATTCGATCCATGAGGAAGGGCAATTGGAAGAGAAAATGCAGGTTAGTGACTCTGATTTAGTTGTTAATTGATTTAGGATTCTATTTTGTCTTTACTAAATGTTTAATGTATGAGTGGGTTTTGTTGTGGATTGATCTTGTTTGTTAGATTCATTTGATTCTGGTTTTTGTTTACTAAGTTATAAGTATTTTGCTCATTCTAATTCAACTATCTGCTCATTTTCAATCAGGATCTGAATTCCATCCATGAGGAACGGCAATTGGAAGAGGGAATGTAGGTTAGTGACTCTGATTTAGTTGATGATTGATTTAGGATTCTGTTTTGTCTTTACTAAATGTTTAATGTATGAGTGGGTTTTGTTGTGGATTGATCTTGTTTGTTAGATTCATTTGATTCTGGTTTTTGTTTTACTGAGTTACAAGTATTCTGCTCATTCTAATTCAAAATTCTGCTCATTCTTTAATCAGGATTTGAATTCCATCCATGAGGAAGGGCAATTGGAAGAGGAAATGCATGTTAGTTACTTTGTTTTACTTGTTAATTGATTTAGGATTCTGTTTTGTCTTTACTATATGTTTAATGTATGTGTGAGTTTTGGTGTGGTTTGATCTTGTTGTTAGATTCATTTGATTCTAATTTTTCTTTATTTATTTACCAGAACTCTGCTCATTCCAATTCAAAATTCTGCTCATTTTTATTTGTTGAAATGTGTGATTTTGGATCTGAAAGTAAAGGTCTGGTTGCGATTCTTCATTGTGCGTATGATAAGGTATATGATGAGAAGGTTGATTTTAAAGCCAAAGAGAAAGAAGTTAAAACGGTTGTAACACAACAAGAGGATTCCTTGGATGGGATGAATGATTTGCATAGCCCAACTCATGGTAGATCAAGAGGGCGTCCGAGAAAAAGGTTGGGTTCTACTTTGGAAAAACAAATGGCAAGTTCATCCAACAAGAAGAAAAGGAAAGCTTTGTCTGAGGTTAATGTTGAGAATTCAAGGCAATTTGATTGAGGATCATTATGCTCACTTTTTGGTGTAAACAGGATGTTCATTGACATCAATAATATTCTGCTCAATTCTTTTCTAAATTCTGCTTATTTTTTTATTTTTTAAGTTTTCACAATTTTACCATTAATTGTATGTCTAGATGAACAGATTTATATACAACGTTAGCATCCATAGTTATATTCTGCTCATTTCTTTTATAAATTCTACTCATTTTTTAATTTTTTTTACTAATTTACATTTTTCATCATACGTTGTATGTCTATATGAACATATTCGTTTATAACTTTAGCTTCCATAATTCTGCATATTACATTCATTTTTTTGGGAATCTCAACTCTGCTCAGTTTTAAGTTTGTTTCCTTGTGATGAAGAAGAGTTTAGGAAAATTATGCTCAGTTTTCTTTTCAAAATTCTGCTAAAAAATGGTTAACAATCAATTGTTTTGGATTCTGATCAATTCCCTTTAGAATTCTGCTCAAAACATGGTAGCAATAAGTGTTACGAAGTAACATTGTACAAATATCAAATCATAACATCCAGAATTCTGATTAATCCGTACTCATACAACCAAAACAAGTTGAAATTGTTTGACAAATCAAATTCTCAATTAAGCTTCTTCAATTATTCCGTTGTCACTTGGACGTTTGGGCTTTGCAGTGCAGCCGAAGGTTTGTGGATGGTCGTCTCTATTGCCCCAGCAATGGCTTTTAAGATGAGTTTGTTGCTCTTGCTAAGGAGGATTTCACTAATAATCTCATTCCTGAATTCTTGAAGTTGCTCCTGCATTTCAAACTTTATATTAAGCAGAATTTATGAAAGTAATTGAGCAGAATGCAAACAACATATCATCCACCATCTAATCATTTCAAGTGCAATATGAGGGATCCTGACTTTTTCCACCACTTCATTAGTGATCATTCTCCCTTCTTCACATTCCTCATATCCTCCATACTCCTTGCTCATTTTTACCTTAGCAGCCTTGCACAATTTGTACATAGTGCTTGGGAAGGCTATCTTTCCTTTGCCTCCCAAACCTTGTGTGATGAGGATGATGTTATCAGCAATGATCTCCTCAGCTCTGATTTCATCTCCTCTTATGATTGAATGTATGAGCATCGGTCTTGCAACCGTAATTTTAGACTTGTTACCGGTTGGAAGGAGGTTGTGGATGATGAACTCTTGCCAACCTCTTGCCAAATTAGTCAACTCTGGTCTTCTCAGCTGAATCGGTTTAGGATCTTTTCCTTTTCCCATCTTCCATGTTGCTCCATCCTCACATAGTTCTCTAAGTATTAAATTGAGCTCCTCTTCGGTGGGACGCCTATGGTGATAATTATACTGGCCTCCAGGTGTTTCTTCTTTAAATCTCATCACCTTCCTGATGTTTTCAGGAGAGAAGTCAATTTTCTTTCCCCTAACATAGCTGGTATAGGGGTGTTGTTCCAGTCCTGCAATTTGTTCCTCTGTTCGTCCTACATTAGCATAGAACTCCCTTATCATGGCTTTTGCCACTTCTGATCTAGGGCTGGCAAGTCTTCTCCAACCCCTTTTCAAAATCTGCTCTCTCACTTCAGGGTAGAGTCCTTCCGTAATGTTGAATCCTACTTCTGGAATGATCTTCTTTCTATTCACTGTCTCGTCAAACAAGCGTTGATTGAACAATGTTAGGAAGCAATGAGAATCCAGAATTTCTTCATCAGCCATGATTCTGCAAAATAAGTGAGTGAGTGAGCGAGCTTACAACACCAAACTTAGAAGTTGCTTGTCCCCAAGCAACAAATTAGAATGATGATAAGATACAGAATCTGGATGCTTAGTGAGTTACAAAATGTGGCAGAATAGTATGTGAGTGCAGTGTGTGAGTATGTGAGAAATATGGGAGTCAGCGTATCAATGCATATAATGGTTAACAATGTGCATTAATAAAATCATTCACAGAAGCAATCAAGAAGAAGTGAAAATAGCATAAACTATGATGAAGAAGTAATGGCAGCAGTAAAGTCAGTGTTGAAGACATAGAGTAGTCTTAATAAAGCATACAAGTCGTAGGGTAAGGTACTGTAGCCATACGAAGGCATAAAATGCAACATATATTCATAAATGTGCAGCTATATAATGGTTAAACAATTCAAATATGTTTTATGATAGATGTTGGTGTACATAATAGAATAGAATGTGGCAGCAGTGTATGTATAATGCAACAATTGTTAAGGATGAGGTAATCCCTATTAGCGACGTGGACGCCATCACTTCAAAGTATCTTAACCAAATGAGGTGAAACCTTAACATGACAGGTGCAGAAAAGTTAAGGATGAGGCTACAAGCGAAGGTACCTCCTTTCAACCAAAAGTTGGTCATCCTCTCAGTTTCCAACTGAGTTCATGGACTTCTTTACACAAGCGTACAATCTCTTCGCTCAATGTGGGTTGAAGGGGTTTCAAGCATGCCCAGGCGACTTATCGACTTCAAGGCTCAACTCACCATTCAGGGGAATGAGCTTCGGGGATTACGGGATGACTTCCGAGGTTGTCCAGTGATCAGTTCCTGAGATCTAGCACTCAGGGACATCACGACAACGCACCAAGCCAAGACTGCCCTTTGGGTAGCTTAGTTGTGCTCTTGTTATCTCGCTTTTTTATTTCTGGTTTCGCACCTTATAAATTCCTTATCACTCTTTATGTCCGCCGAAAACTTGCATTGACATCTGCTATGTTGCGAACAACCTATGTGTTTTACTAGGTTTCCGTTCTATTGCGTTCGTTTCTTAACCGTCCCATCGTCTCCACTTGGTTATCTGACCGTTCACGCTCTTACGAGTCCTAGATATGTTCCCGTTATATATATATCCGTCAATGCGCACCACCTAGGCCACATTTGTCCGGACTTAGCGGGTTGTCCATAAACCCTTTGTGTTTATCATTTCCACTAGACTTCTCAACTTTCTAGACTACTAACTGCAATTCTAGAAGAAGGAAACTTATGGCACGGGGACTGGAAGTTGAACAAAGACAAGACCCAGTTTCAAAATAACCTTCAAACATCCTAGAAGAACAATACCCTCTAACGTTCCCCTAACAATCTCTAGACGCACCTCACTGACTTAACAAATCTATTGCCGTTCAATTGAGTTCCCGTTCATAGAAAATAATCGGCTCCAACTTAGAGTTGATCAGATTTGACATCAGGGCACGACAATAGGTTTTGAAATAAGGAAACTCAAACAAATCTGACAATAGACCATCATGCTTTCTGACTCAGATCATTACCTTAGGCAAGACCTGTTGCATGATTCTTTGGTTCAGAACATGCTATGAAGCATAACAGTTACTTCCCTTAGGCTCACAAGGAAAGAACTACTCTGATACCAAAAATGTAACACCCCAATATTAGTCAACCATGCTGCAGACATGTTTAACCAATATCGAAGCACTACAGACGCTTGACAAGTACGAAGTATCGTAGATTTCGAAAACCATTTGAAATTGAACTCATTTAAGTATTAGAAAACCATAGTTCATATCCAAAATAGAGCCAATGACCATATTACACACAATGTAGCTGTACAAAATATATTTACATAGATACACAATCAAATGGTTCTATATACTTTACAACTGAACCTGCGAAGCTTAGGTTCGACCATGAAATACAGACTCTTAGCTACGTAATAGTTAGACATCCCTAGTTCTCCATACGACCACAGCGGAAGACTTGAACTTGCGGAGACACTAAACTCGAAAGATCCGAGGGATTACTTCGCCGACTTTCCAAGCTTGAACCTGTACCTGAAAAGCCTGAATGTATACGGAATGAGAATCCCCAACCCATGGATTCTCAGTACGGATAAAGCACCAAAACTACAATAAATAACCTAGCAGGACCACACGAGGCAATCCTACTCGTCGCTCGGGTTTTCTCATGTTTAACCTCACTGACGCAGAATGCAACTCTCAGCAACCCAACCCCCTATTCTACACTTGTGGCAATCACACCGCCTTGGTATTATTTATTACCTTCCCTTGCCGGGTATTTCTAACTCTACATCATTTTAATCTCTTCTAGCATATCTAGTTCTTTACACATACTCATATCCATCTCTTATCTCTTCAAAACCACACACACGCACAAGCAGTCACACATTCATACAAACACACAAACACATAATTCAAATAGCAATTACAAACATTATAAGCAAGTAGGCACACCCAAGCAATGTCACACAAATGCACATGATGCATGCCTGTCCCTACGACCAATGAGCTCATTAGATCGGTTATAAGGCCATCCCGATCTGGTCCGGTAGCTAACCAATGGACCGTCTCTCTGAAAGCACACCAGGAGGAAAACAGGGCTAAGGCATCTCTCTCGCCTTCCCAACTCCCTCTGGCGTCGAGCTTATATCATAGGAGGACAACAGAGCTAAGGGGCACCACACCCCTGACCTCCTCCCATCTCTCAAGGACTCAGAGGGAACATCACTCATTCCACCAGGAGGAAAACAGGGCTAAGGGGCCTCATGCCACCTCCCCAACTCTCTCTGGGGTTCACCGTGATCTATCCATCATCTCATCAATCATCATCATCATCTCAATCATTACGTTTCATTAGAATTCATCTTTCATCTCTATTTACCATGCATGAGATGTTAACTAGGTGTAAGGAGTAGTGGGGAAATCATTACTTTGAAAACTAGCTTGAAAAACAAAAGTTTCAGGGTTAGAATCGACTCTGGGCATCCCTGAATCGATTCTCTAGCTTCAAAGCGCTTAAAAATGGTTCCTGGGTTGAACTGAATCGATTTTGGACACTTAGAATTGATTCGAAAGCTTCGAAAACGCATTTTTATGGCCTCTAGACACTTTGGAATCGATTCCGGACACTTAGAATCGATTCTAGACACTTGGGAATCGATTCTGGACACTTAGAATCGATTCGAAAGCTTCGAAAACATGTTTTTATAGCATCTGGACACTTTCGAATCGATTCTGTGGAAAATCGAGTCGATTCTCTGGGGAAAAACAGTTTTGACAGCATTTTCAGAATTTTTAACCAACTTTGAAACTTCATAACTTTTTCTTCAAAAATCCAAATCCATTCATTCCAAAGCCATATGAAAGGTTGTTAAACAAGCTTTAAAACCATATACTTTTCACTCATTTTTATAAAGCAAATCATGAATTATGGCTCACCAAAAGTTGCCTAAAAACCATTTTTCACAAAACTTGAAATCAACTCTTTTTCTTTCAAAATCTTTTCCAAAACTTTCAAGTTCATTTCCACACTCTCCTATCATGCTTGTACCTTTTAAAAACATGTCCCTCCAAGGCTCATTACCTCAATTCTCACCTCATGCATAGTTCTCATCTTTCTCAAAAATACTTTCTTTCTTTCTCTCAATCTCTTCATCTCATTATCATCATCAAACATCATTATCATTATCATCAATTTCATCATCCTCATTATCATTATCATCATTAAATCATCATCAGTCATTGCCTTCATCAATCATCAACATCAACAATCATCACAAACATTATACACGGCACATATCACATACATTCACAATTTTCCCTAACTGCCTTTCATTTTAATTTCATTATTAAGGAATCCTAGGTCCAACTAGCCTAGCTGTTCATACTAGGTTATAAACGGTATCAATGAATCTAAATCCGTACCTGGACGCAAAACTTAATCCATACACGCGATTTCCTTCGTGCTATCGAGCATCCAAGCACATTCATCCTATGTTCTTAGCCCCCGTTAGCCACACCAACCTCCAATTTTCCAATATCTACCATCTATACCACAGTACACAACTATACAAACAAACAAACACCACTTAATCACTATGGATTCTAACTAAAACCAAGAGTTTGGGTTGGAATCATCTCACCGGGAATATCTCAGCTCATGGGCTTTGATTACCATGCTCAAAAGCATGCAAGATCATCACCTAATTCACAAAACTCGAAAACATGCAAGGTGGTTAAACCATTTTCGAGAAGAATCTTAGATCAAAGAAACGAGATATGAAACGAGTTACCCACTCATTGCATGCGTGGTAGATGCGAAGAGGACGACGAGAGCTTCGCGTAGCCACAAACCGTGCGTCAATCGGAGCTCTGGATCAAAAGTTATCGCGTCTGGAAGTTAGCGTGTGCGGTGTGAGAATTGCTTGGGAGCAACTCTTGGACCAACTCTCTCTTGCTCACTCTCTCATTTGGCGTGAAAATGAGTGAGAATGAGCTGAAGAGTTGAGCTCCCTCCCTTATATAGTCATTAATTGATGGCAAACTTGTAATTTCACGGTTTGGTCCGTTTCGGGCCAAACCTTTAGCGAAGGTGTTCGTACTCGCGTTCTAAATATTTTCGTAATTACCTCCATGTACTCAATTCCACCTTATTTTATACCCGACGGCGCTAAGCCGGTACTGTCATCCTAGCTTACGGTACGGGGTTTACACAGAACAACACAAACCAACATTTAAGATAAACAGAACATTATCATAGAGAAATATGAGTAGATTTTAGTAAATAAAATGATCAGAACAAAGAATGATCTTCGAAACCAGTTTGCCAAAATCCCTAAAATACAACCCTAATGAAGAGAAGTCAAAATCGTCTAGCAATTTACCTTCTGAACTTTGATTGGTACTGAGAATCTTCTTGTGTGGTTGTAGATTATCGCTTATCAATTTGATCAAGAGTAGCTATGCCTTGAAGCGCTGCTCGTTCTTCAACTTCGCAATGAAGAATAGGTTGCGGAGGAGGTTGGGGATTTTGGGCTCGTTGGAAGTGTGGGTAGTGGGTGAAAAAGGTTTCGAAATTTTAGGGTTTCTTTCTTTGAAGATTGTGGTTTCGGAAACGTGGGTGGGGGTGGAGAGGTTTTTGGTCATTTTGATAGAAGAGCACGTTTGAAGCTGAGTTTTGATTTTTGCGTGATTTACACGCGCTTTGTATGAGAGTGTGGGAAGTTTGTGTGTCTGATGTGTTTGTGTGTACATGTAGCAAAATTGGGGAAAAAATATGGAAATAAATTGTTGTTTCACAAGTTTGTCCGAGGCAAAATAGCAGTCAAGCATTCAAGCACCAAAGAAATTTAAAAGTTAATTATTTTGTTGTTTATATAGTTTTTATTAAATTTTCAATTATATATCTTTATTTTTTCCTCTTTTAATAAGGTGTATATATCATGTCAGATTTTGTAATTAAATCTCTAATGTGACAAAAGTGTTAAATATAACGAAATATTATCCATCCGTTTAATAAAACACACATACCTCTTCTTAAAGCACAAACTCTGAATGAATACACACTCATATAATAAAATATTTTGTTATGTCTAAATTAAAGTTTTTTTTGTCGTCAAAAGGACTTAATTACAAAAATTTGATATAGTGTATAATTATATAAGGACCTAATTAAAAGAAAAAAATATCAAAAATGCTACACAACCAAGTGATTTACCAAACCAAGTTCAACCAAGTTCTTCTGATACACGCGTTACTTTTTTTGAGAAAAGAGCTTTCTCTCAACTCAAAAAGCGCACCGCTTCTCAAACACGCTTCTTTCTCTTTCTTTCTTTTATTTTATTTTATTTTGTTTCATCCCATCATTAAGCTCATCATCTGCTTCTTCCGACGATGACAACGGCGACGGCAACAACAACGACATCAACGACGTAGGAATAGAAAAAAAAGAAGGATGATGAGAAGAAGGAGAAGAAGAAGGAGGAGGATGAGGAGGAGTGATGCCTTAGCATCTTTAAGGATTTCTTTAACCAAATCATACTCAATTCCCTATGTTATTTGTTTATAAGTTCGTAAAATAGTAAAAATATATGTAAAATTACTTATAATTGAATAAATGTGATACTTTGAGGAGTTTGTTGATTATTTTCAGGAAAATTGACTAAAGAAGCAAGAAAATAAGAGAAATTAGCATTGGAGCACAAAGTACAGGCGTGGGATCCAAAGTCCAGGCGCCTATGAGATGAATTGGTTTTGAAAAAGAGATTATGACCTTCCCAAAATCTGATGGGAATCTTGAAAAACAATGTTTGATTGGATGAATGCATGCTATGAATGAGTGGATGAGGTTGATGCAGATTTTTGTGTGGTTAGTTTGT
>JASCZI010030969.1:0-14090 GCA_036250425.1 Stylosanthes scabra
AGGCTAAAATGCATTTTAGCCTTACTAATAGGCGAACTTGGTGTATTCCACACCAAGTTCGCATATTAGTAAGGCTAAAATGCATTTTAGCCTATTAATTGGGCGAACTAGGGTGAAATGTCCAAAAAAAAAAAAAGTAGTTTTCGGTAATTAAAGTTTCATTTATTTTTTTTTGAAAATAAAAATTTTGATTAATTTATTTGAGAAAATTTTCCATTAAATGTACTGATCCTTTCGTTTATTTTTTAATTTTTAAAAATTAACAATTTTTTTTCAAATTTTTTTATTTGATTCGACCCAAAAATCTAATTTCCTCGTTATTTTGTTTTTAGGTTTTTGGGTAAAATATGATATTTTTTGTTTGAAATTTGATTTTTTAGTTAAAAAGCAAATTATTTATTTATTTATTGGTTGCCTATGGTATTCTCAATCCAGGTGAATGACTAATCTATCATTGGCTTGTCAATGAATTGCTGCATACATAAGGCAGAATTTCAATCTCCAACATTTGTTTAAACAAATTAGTTTAAAAATAAATAAATATTTAAAATAGTCCAATCCATTTAACATGTTAGACGGACAATAAATAGATCGAGCTAAAAATTTTTAGCCTTATACAAACTAAATTGCCAATTGAGACTAGTTCAGTTGGTATAACATTAGTTGTTAGAATTCTTCTTTCCTAATAAACCCGATTTGATACCCTTGCAAGACACCTAAAAAAACTAAATTGATGGGATCCAAAATGGATTAATTCCACCCATTTGACAACTCTAAAAGGTCTTATAGATACTGCCAATCAACCCAAAGAGGCAAAGAACAATCCTGGAGGTGAAGGTTCATTTAAAAAAAAAAGAGAAGAAGCAACTGGAGCAGGACGAAATTTTTTTTAAAATTGTCGATCACTTAATCATAAAATTAAGATAATAAAATCCACAAATAATGAAAATTATTAATTCAATATTGATTAAAATCTCACCTTACTTACTGCTTTATAAATTCTTCCACCATCCGCTGTAGTAAGGCCAGGGAGTTATGGGCAAAATTGGGATTACACTTTGCATGATCGTGTAATAATAACTAATAAGAACAAACTACCTTCGCGCCGATCATGGTGTAGCTCCCGCGAAAATCCACAAGAAAATAAATCAATAAATAAGATTTGGCTTTTCCGATTCCGCTTTCAAAATATCTGCTTATTTCTTCTTTTTTTCTTTTCTTTCCCCTCAGCGTTCAAGCTTCCAGAACGTGACGTGCAGCTCAGGTAGTGTTCTAGTATCTCTCTCGTTAATTTTATTGTTATTGTAATTTTTTTTCTGGAAATTTCTTTAGGTTATATTGAGCTACATTTTCGAAGGATTACTGGTATATTTGTGATTCTAAAAAGATAACATAGGATCTTCGAATTAGCAGTTTTTATTTATTTGTTTGGGATTTCAGAATTGGATGAAATGTATGAAAGGAGCTTGATCTAGGTTTTTCAATTTTTCTTTTCGTTGCTATATTTTCGTTGGGATCTTGGAAGTGAAGGTAGGGATATAGGAATGTGATTATGAATGTGGAGTTATTAATTACTAGGTTCAAGGTTAATTTATTTAAGTCTAGTTTAGAAATATAAAAAAAGCAATATGTGTATCTTGGAATTTGTTTCTCTGTTGGTATGGAAATGGAATGCTAGGTAGTAAGTTCTTGTGGATTTTCGTTGTAGTTTGAATCGCCTTTAATGGTTTTCTATGTTTGTGCAGATATGAGGTCAAGGAGATTGAATAGAAGAAAAGAGGTTTTTGATGCTTTTCCTGAGTTTGGTGCAATTTTCATGTCTAATAGAAGTACTTTGCAGGAATGTTTTGAGAGGAGATTGTTTGGACTACCCCAAAGTTATTCTGATTTTGTTCGAAATGTAAAGAAAGGAATGACTTTGTTTCTTTTTGAATCTGAAGAAAGAAAACTTTATGGGATTTTTGAAGCAATATCAGATGGTGGCATGAACATTGTTCCAGAGGCATATGTTTCATTAGGAAGGTCATTCCCTGCACAGGTGGCAATTTATATGTTCATATTTCATTTGTTTTGTTCTAGTTCAGATTTTCTTTTGTTGTTTCTATTGATTTATATTATAAAGATAAGTGGTCACTTCAAGAAAATTCTTATGCTAATCTCTTTAATTGTTGATTCTGTTCTTTGTATTGACTAGGTGAAATTCAAAATACTATGGCACTGTGATCCTTTATCTGAAAATGAGTTCTACTGTGCTATTCAAGATAACTACTTTAATACCTACAAATTCAACTTTGGTCTTACCAAAGAGCAGGTGTGCTTGTTTAAAAGTTTTGGTTGACATTTATGCTTCATGTTCCTTGACATACTAGTGTGAGAAGTTATTGTGTTTATCCATCTGTGTAGGGTAGCCTGCTACAAAGCATTAACACACATAGGACATTCATATGTATAAGTTCACACAAGGGCACATGGGTTACTCAACTTGGACAATTTTTTTTAATTATTTTTTACGTCAATTCTGATGGACTAACTCATTGGAAAATTCTCTCCAATAACCAACTTCATCTATTTCTAGTCTACTCTTTGATTATGAATGGGGTAACAACAATGGTGGAGAAGGGAATGAAGTTAATATTCAAATGATCCCTTTAACTGAACATCAATAAAAAAAAAGAGAGGCAATTAAACATATTCCATAAATTTACTAATTATGTTATGTGTTGGTAGGTCGCCCGCAATTCTTTTAGGATGGGGCTTAGAATTATAAGCATTGACATATTACGTATATAAAGAATGACCAAAGTAGTGAAAGTTGATGATTTAACATTTATGAATATTTAATCATATTGTAAATCGTGAAACTTACATTCATATGCCATATTTGTTTCTTACAACTTTAAGGATTCGGTGCCTTTGTATCCATTTCTTGTTGAGTGTTTGCGTCTAATATCTAAATAATGTATAGTTTTATGATTCTATTATTTTGATGTTAGATTGAGAGCCTTCAGCAGTTGTTCTGTTCAAGAAAGCTTGAAGTCCCAAGAACTCCATGTCACAAAAAAAGGAAGAATACAAAACAGGGTTACAAGTCTATAAAAGATGTGGGGAAGAAAGGGAGGTTTGCTGAAGATGAAATCTTTAGAAGGAAGCTTGACATAGATCATGGAAGTTCAGATATTTCAGAGCTAGAAGTGGAAACATTTTTGGCTTCTATTGCTTGTGAAAAATCTGAAATCATGCATTTTGATGATGATGCTTATGATCCTGAAAATCCCGGTTTCCATCATTCAATTGTCCCTGAGGATCTCACTACTGCTTGTAGTAAATCACATGAACATCTTGCATTGCAATCAAAGAAAGAAAGCGTCAATTTTTCTGCTGAAGACACTGAAGAATATATACCCTTGTGTTTACCAGATTCTGTTGATCCTGAAGAAGAGGGGTTTGATTTTGGTGAATGTACAGTAGAACAGACAGAGCTAGGTATATTTGCTGACAACAAAGTGTCTATTATCCCTGTTCCTCGATTATCAGTCGTATCTAATATGAGTAATGAAGGATTGAATCAGAAGAAAATGGAGGATTCAGTCACTTGTTCAGATGCAATTGGCTTTCAGTCCAAACCTGGAAGTAACCATTTTGAACCACAGCCAGCCAAGAGTTTGTATTCTGATAACCTGAAAAAGAGGGCCAGTGTGTTTTCTCGGATAACTTTTCCTCCAAAGGGTGACCCTTCAAAGAATCAAAACGATCTCAGAATGAAGTTAGTGGATCGTAAGTCGAGAGTCGCAACATAGTCTTGCTGAGCACGAAAACATCAACATTGTTACAACCCATGGAATGAAAATGAAGATGATAATGTGGATACTACTTGAACACTGCTTCAAATAATGTCCTTCAACAAATATATTCTATTTCTGGTCTGAAGGAGGGAAATTGGTAAGGAAAATTTTCACAGAATACAAACATTATGATAAAATGGTCTTCCCCAGATTGCTAGATTCCTATCTGATAGGATGTTTCAAGAAATCACTACCAATGATAGGATTGGTGATTAGTATACTTAGATTGTTGTTTGGAAACTACATAGTTTTGCCAAAAAAAACCTGAGAAATATACCCATTCTTCATGTAGCATGATTAGAAAAGTGATGCTTGGTCTAGTTTTAATACAAGTGACCTTAACTTGAACTGAGAGATAGCCATTGACTTTATCGAGCCATTGTACTCTTCAATACATCTTAGGATTGTTTGTTTGTAGACCTGAGTTGCTCCTGCCTTCATGGTGGTCAAGTGTGTTTTCAGTTACAACAACATCAAAGCCTTATCCCACCGGGTAGGGTCAGCTCTAGTGTTGTTTTAGTTAATAAAAAAAATGTTGCTTTCTGAAATCTAAGCTAGATAAATTTGGTTCCAATATTTGACACCCTATTGTCAAGTGATGAAAACAGTTGTACTGTTTTGAATGTTTTATGTTTTTCAGAGATATATTTCCCAAACTTGTACTCCAGATGATAATATTATATACAATAATTCTATACAACCAAGTAATTTGATCAACCAAGTCCAACCAAACACTTCTTATTCACGTGCCTTTCAAAAATGAATTTTTTCTTCTCTGCTGCAACCGCGTCTTCCTTTCTTCCTCGTTCTTCTTTTTCGTCTCATCATTTTTCTTCTCCTTCCTTCATATGTTGCTTTCGACAACGACGAAGACGACAGCAGCGACGATAACGGCAGCAGCTACGACGGCGATAGCAACGGCATCGACGAAGCGGCGACAGAGGAAAAGAAGGAGGAAGAGGAAGAGAAAGGAAGGGGAAAGGAGAAGGAGAACCAGAATTAGTATCATGAAGAGTGCATGAAGGTCTTCCTTTCTTCCTCGTTCTTCTTTTTCGTCTCATCATTCTTCTTCTCCTTCCTTCATCTGCTGCTTTCGACGACGACGAAGACGACAGCAGCGACGATAATGGCAGCAGCGACGACAGCGACAGCAGAGACATCGACGAAGCAGCGACAGAGAAAAAGAAGGAGGAGGAGGAGGAGAAAGAGAAAGGAAAGAGAAAGGAAAGTGAAAGGAGAAGGAGAACCAGAATTAATATAATGAAGAGCGTAGGAAGGTCTTCCTTTCTTCCTCGTTCTTCTTCTTTGTCTCATCATTCTTCTTCTCCTTCCTTCATCTGCTGCTTTCGACGACGACGAAGACGACAGCAGCGGCGATAACGGCAGCAGAAACGACGGCGACAACAGCGGCATCGACGAAGCGGCGACAGAGAAAAAGAAGGAGGAGGAAGAAGAGAAATGAAAGGGAAAGGAGAAGGAGAATTAGGATCAGTATAATGAAGAGTGTAGGAAAATGATAATGATGATGATGATGATGATGATGATGTTGATGATGATGATCAGCAACAACAACAGATCAGAAGAGGAGAAGAAGAGTGTGGAAAAAAGACTCTGTTGAGACTTGGTTGGTAAAATAGGTATACGTGTAGTATTGTTATATTATATAAATTGAATTCTAATGTTTCCATTGAATGTAGTGTGCATGTTTAGTTTCTATGTTTTTTTTTTTTTTTTTCTTTAGTGAATGTAGTGTGCATGGTTTAATTGATACAACGTGAAGAGAACAACAGAACGTGAGTTCATTCTTAACAAATTCAACCAATTTATATCCTAAAAAATAATTATATTGAACAAGATTTTTAATCCCACGAGCTTTCCTAAATCCTACTAGCATTTTAATATACGACTACAGGTATGATTAACAAAGTCATCTTTATTCAATTTGAAATCTAGACACTAGATGAACATTCGTACATTCAATTTGAGAGGGTTTAAAATAAGAACAAATAAAATATACGCAGACAAACTAAAACATGAAAATAATATTTAGACTCGGTTCCTTTTTTTTCCTTATGACGCTGCACGTATCCAAGATCCGTTCACATTTATACTGTTCGAACAAACCCGTTTGATGTACCCAATGTCCAAAATGCATCACCATATCCTCAAAAAACATTCGGTTATTAAACAAGAGGTAACCAGCTCTTTCAGAAGATTTTAAGACATCGAGAGCAAAGAATCACAAACTTATTCATCTAATCCCATAGTCTCAACGCTTTTTTTTTTTTTGGTAAAATATGATTTAAATTCCTAACTATTACGAAAAATTTTAAAAATATTTCTAACAATTGGTTTGATTCAATTTTATATTATACGTTTAAAATTAGTTTCAATTTTATCATTTTTGTTAATTTTTTTTTGGTTAACTCTTAGTTAATACTCACCCAACTCTCCTGTCTCTCTCACCCATCCACCATCATTTCATCCTCTATCAACAATTCAACAACTAATTCAAAATTATCATGCTCTTCTTTTTGAAAAAGACTCTGGTTTGGATAGTCATGAGCTTGTAGAGATCTTTTTCAATGGCATCATCTGAGGCTGAGAAATAAATGGGAGTGAGATAAGGAACACGGATGGAAGCTTTCTGAAGTGAATTGGTAAGGGATGGAATGAGTCCTTGGCCATAAGTGTTGTCCACGTAAATTGGAACCACTTGTTTCCACTCAAAAGCTTGGATAATGGCGATTATGGCTTCTACCTGACTTGTGTCCTTCTGTGAAATTTAGAAGAAATATGGTGTGAGGAGTGATGAGAGAGAAGGGCTTGTTGCTGATAAGGTGAATGGGCACGTGCGCTTTGTCTCCGAGGTTGGTCACAAACATGGCTTCCAAAAAGCTTCCACAACACCCGCCACAAGACCTATTAAGTGCCTCACAACTTTCCTGTATACAGAAAATCATGAATATTTCACACCAAGAATAGCATTTTTCTGATAGAGAATGAGATGACAGTGGATGGGCAGTGAATTTAATGTCATTGATTTTAGGGATTTTGGTTTGGGAGAAGATGAGGCAGTGAGGGGAGGGAGGGTTTGGAGTAAGGTTGGGAATGGACTGGGCTACTCGACAGGGGCTCGTGATTCGACTCGTTTTGGGTTCGGTTTGGCTCGTCTTATTTTAATATAGGTCATGTTTGGACTTTTTGTAAAGCTTATTTGTTAAAAAGACCAGACCATTGACTTTGAAAAAAGTCTATGAAACTCGTTGGACCGGTTCGTCAAAATATCACTTTTATAAAAAATTATATTAATTAATTTACACTTTCAATTATTCTTTCATAATATAAAAACAAAACAAAAAACTAAGAATATTTAAAACTAAAGTCAAAATTATAACTTCTTTTTTTGAATTTATGTTTATAGACTATAATTTGATTATAAATATGATCATAATATATGATTAATAATTGATGCATAAATAAATTATGATTCATAAATTATGTATATATTTCAATATGCGTCTAATGTTAATTAATTTAGATTTTCTAAGTTTATTATTGAGCTATAATTCATGAAACACAATCTGACATAAACTCACGGGCTTGACAGACTTTTAAACAGGTAGAGCTCGAGCCTAAAAAAAAACCTATATTATACCTATACCTAGACTTGGACCGTATATTTACGACGTGGGCCAAGCTTATCTAAGCTCGACTCGACTCAGCTGAGCTCAGTTTTATCCCTAGTTGGGAGAAAGAGGAGAGTGAGGGTGGGTGGGGTAAGGAGTAAAATTGAAAAAGTATAATTGACTTAAAGTTAACCAATAAAATATTAACAAAAAGGGTAAAATTGATACTAATTTTAAACATTGAGTATAAAATTGAATCAAATCAAACAATGAGAGTATTTTTGAATTTTTTCGCAAACATTAGGACATAAATCATACATTATTTTTTTTTTAAAAAAAAAAACGTACATTAAATCACCTTTACCATATTTCACCTGTCCCCGAAACAGCATATATCCCTTAACTGCCTACCTAATCATAATAAGATATTTGTTTGGAAAGAGATCGAGCACCTGATGCTTCATTAATATATTTATTTACCTCTACCTCTGATGCTAATAAGGCTTGACTAGGCGTGCATAGCAATAGATATATACAATGTGTAAGCTTTATCATTTGCCTAAATATCTCTTTGAAACTTGTATTATATGAAATTAAAAAATTCTAAATTTACAATTTTTTGTATAACTAAATTATTTTTTTCTTATGTTAAAATGGATATATTTTGATATGAAATAGAAAATTATTAATATATTATTTAACATAAAAATAATTTTTTATTTGACATAAAAATAAATAATTTAATTAAACTTAATTGAATAAAATAAATACATATCTAAGTAATATAACATTACTGTATTATATTATATTGAAAAATAACATATATGTCATGTATACTTAAAGAACAATGCTACGGAATCAACATTAGGGAGTCAATAATAAAGTTATCATCCAAAATTTATATGAGTTATCATCTATAACTCATATATGCAATAATAAATTATCATCCAAAATTTATATAACTTATCATCCGTAATATATATGTTGACTCCCTATTAGTCATAATGCGTTGGTTCCGTAATTTTTTCATACTTAAAACTATGTTTAATGCCATATGCCATAAGGTACATGCTATTATAATAAGGGAAAACGATAAGACGATAAATAAAATGAAGACTATCTTTAATTTGATTGTTATATGAATAATTTACTATTTTATATTTATTATTTTTATTTTATAAAATTAAATATTCCTCTAATAATTTTATTTCTCTTCATGAAAACATCTCTTCCCGTTAGAAATAATACCTATATGGCTACATATATTGGTGGAACCTGAACTTTGAGTCTTTGAGAGAAACAAAATGCTTGGTGTTCTGAAAAGCTCGGAAGGCCTTGAGATTCAACATGCTAACTTGAAAGAGGTTAAGCACATGAACACTAGGAGAGCCTTGGATATGGGGAATGGCAATCAAAGAATTATGTGGAATAATATGAATTAAAAGAAAAAGGTTACTGGAATGACTACATTCAAACATGATATAATTTTTTATGGTTAAGAAATGGTTCACTATTAAAAAAAAAGGAAAAATAGTCCCAAAACTTTAAAGGAAATAAAACAAGGAATAAAAAGAAGAAATGAAACATCCCAAACATGAAAAAAAAAAATTGACAAATACTTAATCACAACGCTCAATTTCAAGCCAAATTAATTCAACTATATTAAGCATGCAAGTTAGTATAAATGGATGAGTATATGTGCTTCTAAATCATTTTTTCCAAATTCAATTCTTCTTGAAAAATAAAAATAAAACTTGCTTAAAAAGATCACCTACATTACATCTGTAATACTTGATGACACTTTGTCTTTGCAGTATTTGAAAGATTATTCACCGAATTTTTGGTTGGATGGAGGTCCTAATGAAAAATAAATAAATAAATAATATGTACCAAGAAAACTCACCCATTGTACTTTATATAGTCATAGACAAAGATACGACCAAAAATCTTAGGATAACATTTTCGAAGGAAATTCGTAAACATTTCAATATTTTGGAGTTATCTATAACAATATATCTATATTTATAATTTATAATAATATATAATATAAATACAGGAGTTTGGTATCCAAATCTTACTTTCCAATTTTATTTAACCCTTTTATAAATCAACTAACATATCTATTATTTAATAAATTGGACAAAAGTGTAATAACTCAACTTCTTTTCACACATACTGCATAATCTTTACACACGCATTTTCTTCTTTACTCGATATTTTTGCACGCCTTCCTCTAATTTTTTTTTTCATCACCTTTTCTTCTTTTAAATATTTCTCTTTCTTGATGGAATGATGGTAATTTTTTTTTATACTTTTCATCAATCAAAATTAACTAGAATAATGAATGTAAGGGGATATCCAGACACACGTATAAAACACATATATTTTTATATTGTAAAATATATATTTTTATAACTATCAATTAATGTCCATGTGTAATTGTGGATCCGCTAATAACTCATCTTCTTTCATGGCAGTGTAGACCTGTCATAAGAATATACTTTTTAACATTTCAGAGGATATCATCGTATCCCTCAGACAGAGAGGCTACATCAGCGACTTCAAAACCTTTTGTCGAGCTTGCTCCACCTGGACAATATCTCTTTGTATGCCCAGACCTTCTGCATTTCCAGCATATTTTATTCTTCAACCGCCCTCTTCTCTCACATTTCAATTTTTTTTCTTCAGAAATGACTTTGCTGGTAATCTCTGAAAATTTTAGAGTCGCATTTTCATACATTAAAACATGTTTCATGTATTCAAAGGACGAGGAAAGTGACAGTATGAGCCTCAACGCCTTGTCTTCATCTCCAATCTTAACCTCAATGGCCTCAAGTTCATTAACTATACCATTAAGAGTACTCAGATGATCAGACACCTCACTAACTTCATCCATTCGAAGAGTATGAAATTGTTCCTTCAGCAGTAACCGATTTGATATACCTTTTATCTGATATAGCTCTTCAACCTTTTTTCCAAAGTTCCTTGGCTGTTGATATACCTTGGACATTTGCAAGCACATTCTTAGCCAAACATAGACGAATTGTACTTGCTGCTCTCAAATCCAACTCTTCCTAGACTTTATCACTCATACTTGATTCACCTTGATTAGAATTTTTGTTGGAAACTCTGCCTTTTAAAGCCTTGTGTAACCCGGATTGTAACAAACATTCTTGAGTTGAACTTGCCACAAGCCAAAGACTATCCTTCCGTCGAATTTCTTTATATCAAACTTCACAGCGCTTGAAAAAGGTGCCATTGCAGTAACACATCAATAACCAAGCTACCACAAACAATTCTCCAACACTGCACAAGATAATTATTTTCTAATGTGGAAGATCAGACAAAAACTGTAGCCACAGAGCATACTAAAAATTTACATCCACCAAACCATAGCTCTTGATACCACTTGTTGGGCATCGCGACCATGCCCCCATGGAGAATTAAAATAGAGAAGTAGGAAAGAACAATAACCCAAGAGAATTAACGTGGAAACGAAAAACATAAAAAAACCACGGCCGTTGCCAAATATTATGAAAAAATATTACATCACACCACAATATTTTCTACTACGACACCAAGCACTCCACACAATCAATGACTACATCCCAACACTCTTACAAGAGAAGAACTCTAAAGTACAAGAAGAAATTTAAAAGTCATACAATGTGTATTGACTTGGTGCAGTTGAAAGCCTCAACTTAAGTCTCTATTTATAACATAAAGGTCCACCCACACTTCTTACATCAAGCGATTTAGGATTTCTTATACACATTGTTTTCAACCAAATCCAACATCTATCAATATATTCTAATATAATGATACTACATATTTATTAAATATTTTAATATTTTTATTTTATTAAAAAATTAGATTAAAGAACCAATAAAATATAACTAATATTAAATTCAAACAACACATTTTACATATTCAAGTTCAAAATCAATTAAAACTAATTTTCTAACATAAATGAAGATTTTACAGATTGAATTGAATTTCAGAATAAACAATCCACCAGCAAAAAACAATAAGTGCAAAAACAGAGAAGCGTCGAACAGAAAATATAAATAATTTGAACGAATTTCGTATACATAACGAACAAAAAAGTTAAACTTAATAATAATAAAGCAAAAAAAAAAAAAAAACATACCAATTCAAAACCAATACAAATATGAATAAAGATTTTAAAATTGAGATAAACCTCAGAATAAATAATCAAACACTAAATTTAAATAAATCAAAACCTAAAAAACACATAAACACCTTCAATTGCTCACCAATATGCTCTATTGCAGAATTAGAGTTTAAATCGCATGTATTCGAACTGCCTTCATCACCCTACCTTCCCAACCACGAAGAAGAAGAAAATCACAAACGATAGATAACATTGATTTTGAATTTGAAACTGAAGAAAAAAGCGACGAAGAAGACGACGAAGAATTCTAAATGTTTGTGTCTGATTTGAAGCTGAAAGTTTTGAAGGCGCGTATTAGGAGTTGGGGTTTTTTTCAACGGTAGTAAGGCGTGCCTGAGGCAAAACTTATGATTGAAGTGTGTTTATTAAAATCACGTGTACTTAGAGAATTATTGTTTTGATAAATATTTTTAAAAGGGTGTATTTTGGTAAAAAAATATATTTAAATAAAAAATTTCCAGATAAAAATAAGTAATAGAGAGAAAAACATAATTACGTCACCGACCTCCGACCACCATTCATCCATTGATCCTCGTGGTTCAGTCCGTCGTTCACTCCTCTCTTCCTCGTGGTACACCCTCTTCGTCGGAGACGTTCACTGCCGCCACCATCGTTCATCGCCGCTCTCTGCCTCATTCTTCTCTCGTAGGCGCTGCCTCATTCTTCGGTCTCCGCTCACCGCCTTGTGTTTCCTTGCAGTTATCGTCATCTAATCTGGTTTCTTAGTGGTATTTGATTTTCTCATGCTTGAACCATAGCTCTGTACGAGATTTACATTTTGCGTTGCAAGTTGATCCTATTTCTATAAGTCATGAATTCTATTGTAGCATGGAAGATTGATTTGATTATTCTTTTGTTTTTTGTTAAATTAGTTTTCAGTTCAAAAGGGTATATTTTTTCTGTTAAAATATTATCCCCAAAATTGCAGGTTTTCACAATCATTATAGTAAATCAGAGATACAGCTTGGAGCACGTAAATCACACAACACCAAATCACAATCAGCGTCTCTCTTCTGCTTCTTTGCTCGGTATCTGTTCACAGCATGGCTACCGCTTCAGGTACTTTCCCCTTTCATTCAATTTCGATCCCTTTTCTCGGAAATTCTCGCACCCTAGGGTTTATGCTATTCGGCCTTTAATATTTGGAGCGCCTGCAGTTTTTTTTTTGGATTGAAAAATCAGATATGCTTCAATTCAAAGCTATTAGGTTTTAGCATATTGGCTTAATGGGTGTTAAGTTTCCAGAGTCAATACAAATATGATGGCAATGCTTAATGTTTTTGGCAGTTAGTTTGATTAATATAAAATTTCTTGCTATAATCGTATAATTGATTTCTTCTTTGTTTCCTTTGGATTGAAATTTTGAAATAACTTACTATGTTCCTTGCAATTTTACTTTTTGTTAATTGACTCATGTGTGGCGAATTTGCAGTGGCTTTCAAGTCCAGGGAGGACCATCGCAAACAGATTGAGTTAGAGGAAGCACGTAAAGCTGGGCTTGCACCAGCTGAGGTGGATGAAGATGGTAAAGAAATCAATCCTCACATTCCCCAGTATATGTCATCTGCTCCTTGGTATCTTAATGCTGAGAGACCTGTAAGTGTTACTTCTACCCCAACTGTTCTTTTTTAAATCTGCAGGAAATTTTGGTATTTGAAACATTCTTCTGTAAAATGGACTTGTTATTCTGAATTGTCTTTTTTTTGTTTTTTGCCTTTATAGAGTTTGAAACATCAAAGGAAGTGGAAATCCGATCCCAATTACACAAAATCATGGTATGATAGAGGTGCTAAAATTTTCCAGGCTGACAAGTACAGGAAAGGTGCATGTGAAAAGTAAGTCATCTATCTATTACTCTCATGTGTGTTTCGTTGTGTGTCTAGATGTAAATTTGCTCATTGACTGTCTGCTTAATGGGATAATGAATTTTAGTTTTAGTACATTTTGCATAAGCATCGTGTCTTCTTTTATTTACTTATTCTGGTCTTTTTCTCATAGTGGATGACTAAGTGCGTTATATTGGTTTTCTTGTTTTAGCTGTGGAGCTATGACACATGATGCTAAGTCATGCATGGAAAGACCAAGGAGAGTGGGAGCAAAATGGACAAACAAGCACATAGCACCTGATGAAAAGATAGAAACTTTTGAGCTTGACTATGATGGCAAACGGGACAGATGGAATGGGTACGATGCTTCAACTTATGCTCGAGTCATTGAAAGGTATGAAGCTAGAGATGAAGCTCGAAAGAAGTACTTGAAGGAACAACAGCTAAAGAAATTGGAGAAGAGCAACGAAAATGGGGATGAGGATGATGAAAGGGATGAGGATGAAGAGGAAGATGATCTAAGGGTAGATGAAGCGAAGGTTGATGAAAGCAAACAAATGGACTTTGCTAAGGTTGAGAAGCGTGTGCGTACAACAGG
>JASCZI010030969.1:15661-28218 GCA_036250425.1 Stylosanthes scabra
ACAGGAGGATCAAAGGAAGAGAGAAGAGAAAGATGAACGGAAGCGTAAATATAATGTCAGATGGAATGATGAGGTATGATTATTTTTTTTAAGATGCCATTGGATAAGAATTGTGTTTATAAATACAGGTCCCCTTGTGCGTATCTATAAATATTCTTAATGTTGCAGGTTACGCCTGAGGATATGGAGGCGTACAGGATGAAGAGAGTACACCACGATGATCCAATGAAAGACTTCCTGCACTGAACTTGCAGAGGGCAAAACAAACCTGTGCTTCCTTCCAATAAGTTCACACAGATGCTCACTGCCTGGTGGTTTTGGCATATGGGGTTATCGAACACTGTTTTAGATATCTTCCTGTCATCACTGGCCACTGGAAAGAGGGGGCAAGAAAAGATATTAGGGATCTGGGCATGCATATTGAATTGAGTACTGGCCTCTGTAATATTGTATCATACTTGAATGTATATATATGTTGCTTTCTAAAACACTCCAAGAGAAGGAGCAGCGCTGATTTGTAATGCCTTAGAGGATGTGTTTTATGTTTTTGTATTGTGGTTAATTTACTTATCTTGTACCTTTGTTAATTGTGTTTATGTTTGTTGCTTGGGTGTGGGGTCCTTGCTTGAACCCTCTCACTCGGTCACTCCCTTGTTTGGGATTATGTGAGTTTGAAACTTATAAAAAAAAAAATGTATGTTGCTTTCTGAATGAGGGTGTTGAAGCAGCTATCCAATGTTTAATTGAAGAAGTGCATGCGGCTGTGGATATGGTGGACTTAAAAACACATTACCCATGCTTGTTGGAGTGGTTAAAAGAAAATGATAAGTCCTCTTGGAAGCTGAACTTTGAAAGGAATAGGTTGAAAAGCATCATGCACAACTGAATAAGAATTATAATAGAGTGGTTTGGTGCTGACTACAGGGTGTACTGTTTTTGTTTTATTCTTAGGCTTTTTTGTCTATTGGTTCAAGTTCAGCTGCTCCCTGTAGGCAATGTCGTAGGGGAGTCCTGGATTTGAGCCTCGTGTGGTCTATTCGTCCTTGTCCTTGTTTGGGTGCATTCTGCTCTGTATGGCGTTCTTGGTTCTCTGTGTTTTGTTGATTCTGATGTGTTTGTTAGGATTGGTTGTTTCTAGACCTGAGTTGCTATTTTCAAAGACAAGTTTGGTTCGGATCTTTGACAACCAATTGCTATGATCGCCTCTGCCTGCTTATATCAATCTGAAATTTAGACACTCCTCGAGTCTTTGTCCCAGTCCCTCAAACCATACCTACTATATCAAATGAAAATCCTATAATAAGATGAACGTTCGTACAATGGTGGAAACATTGACACTGTTCTGTTTGATTCCTGAAAAATATATTTACCACTGATGCTAAGGTTTGAGAAGGCGTTCAGCAGTGCTGACTGCTGGGTGATAGTTATATATAACGTCTAAGTTTTACACTTTTATGTCATTTGCCTAAATATCTCTTTGAAACTTGTATTGTATTATATTATATTGGTGAATAATATTATATTATATATATATGTCATATATATTGTGAGCAGTGATAGATAACTAATACAATATTAATCAATAATAGTCAAATAATTGAAAAATATATCATCCAAAATTAAAAAAAGAAATAAATTATTTAAAAAAAAATAGATCATTCAAAATTAAAAAATAGATTATGCATAAAAATAAATCTCAAAGTGAGTGAGGAGTGAGATTTGAGAAGCAAGAACAAGGTTGTTCGAGTCTGGAATGAAGTCAAAGAATATCAACAAGTCTTGCTCTTCCTCTTGTTCCGAGTGACAGATTATCCTCATCCATGTGGAAGGTGCAGGTGCAAATGTTGTGGTGGTTGGTAGTGGGATCGGCCAAGGAGGGAAAAAATATGTTCGATAACTCATTAATCTCTTGCCACTAATAATTCAACTAATTTCACCCATTAATCTGCATATAGTCATAGATGCCGACACGATAAATCTTAGCATAACATTCTCGAATGCAATTCGTAAACATTTCAAACTTTTTCAAGTAATACTCGGAAGGCAAATTTAAATAGAGATCTTTGCATTTAGCAATACACTCTTTCACCCTTTTACTCTTGGAAGGAAATTCATGAGTTGTGCCGTCAAATTCAAGAAGAGAAGAACAAATAATGATCACTATAATAATTATCAACAATATTTGTGCATGTGTCGGACGACTAAGGTTTTTAGCCATATCTCTCCTTTTAATCTTGTAATTATAAAATTATGATAAACTAAATTCTATTTATACTTAAAATGTTATTCATTAATCCTTAACATATCATATTCAATTAGATTCTAGTATTCTATAATAATATCATTTTTCTCACTTAATTAATGTCCTTTCTTTCTACTAAGAGCTCAAACTACTAAAATAAACAAAATCAAATATTCTCATTGGAGCACAGTGTTGTCTTATAACATGGCTTATTATATGATTAAGATTGATTGCCTCTTCGATATGTCTTATAAAACTTCTTCAAATGTTAACAGAAATTAATTTAGTGCTGGTTTTATTTTTAAATTGTGGCGTTTTACTACCCCCACAAATTACTAATCAATTTATTTAAAAACAAAAAATTCACCGATCATAAAAAAAATGACGTTGCAAGAAGTAAACGTAAGCGCAATTCAAAAGACTTTCGAAAAGGAAGAAATAAATTGTCAGCTTGTGAATACTAGTCTATTTTAAAAATATGCTTTGGGTGTGATCCGAACCAATAACCTCAAGTATGAAGACCAACACTTCTACCACTAGGCCAGCTAAACTTTTGAGAACAAATTGTTTTTATTACAATATATTATAATATGATATATTATATTTTCTAATTAATATATATAATCTAAAATATTTTATTAAATATTATTTTTATTTAATTATTATTTTTTATTTTATATTTATTCTTTTTAATATTAAAAATTTTATAATTGAACAAAAATGTTAAAATAAAAAATAAATTGCAATTGTTTAATATGGATTTTTAATAAATTAAAAAACAAAATTTTATTAATTTATTAAAAACTTAATAATATTATTATCTTTTATTTTAATTTAAAAATAATAATATAAATAGTTTTTTAATTTATTAAAAATAATATTAATAATTTTGTTAATTTATTTAAAATAATAATATTAATGATTCTTTAGTTTATTAAAAAGAAATATACTAACAATTTTGTTAATTTATTAAATAATAGTATTGTTATCTTTTTCATTTATTAAAAAATAATATAAATAATTTCGTTAATTTATTAAAAATAATAATATTAATAATTTTGTTAATTTATTAAAAAAATAATATAAATGATTTTGTTAACATCTATATTAAAAAAATATATATTTTTTAATTTATTAAACATCTATATTAAAAAGTTACAATCTAATTTTTATTTTAATATTCTTATACAATTATAAAACTTTTAATTTTAGAAAGAATAAATATAAAATAAAAATAATAATTAAATAAGAATAAAAATAATATTTAATAAAATATTTTAGATTATATATATATATTAATTAGTAAATATAATATTTCGTATTATAATATATGTTAATAAAAGCAAAATTTATCTCAAAAGTTCAGCCGGCCTAGTGATAGAAGACCAGAAGTGTTGGTCTGATACTTGAGGTTATTGATTCAATTGCTACCATGATAAACATCCTCACACTATTAAAAAAAAAAGAAACCACTTCCAGTGGTAATTTATTTTGTATTTATTCACAATAAAATAGCTGCTAATACATTTATCAATAATAAGAGGTTATCCATTTGATATTTTGTTGCTAAAAATGTTTAGTAGCATTTATAATAATTGTCGCTAAAAATCTTTTTAATAACCATAAAACTCAAATTAAATAATAATGGCTAACAAAACAAAAAACAAGAGAGAAAACGACAGAAAGGTAGCAGAGGCTTTAGGAAAAAAAAGACACTCAAAGGCAAAGCATGAGAAAAAGAAAAACATATGAAAAATACTAGATACCAACATTATTGTGATGCTTAGCATAGCATTCCAGGATGCAATTTGTAAACTTCTCAATCTTTTCCAAATAAGACGAAGATGGCAAATGCAAATAGATATGATTGCATTTTTCAAGACAATTCTCCAGCCTTTTACTCTTGGAAGGAAATTCGTGAACAGTGCCATCCAATTCAACAATGGAAGTACAAAAGATAATCGCTATAACAATAGTAATCGACAACATTATTATTGATACATGTTGTTTCTAGTCATGTCTCTTCTTTTACTGTTACAATCATTGATTTTGTGACTCACAAAGTTATAGGTATATATTCTTTAACATTATTATGTTTTTCTCTTATTTTATGTCTCTTCCTTTTTACTAAGAGCTAAAATTATCAATATAAACAAGACACAATACTTTTTTAACCAACAAATCAATCAAAAAATAGAACATCCGTAACTACTGTTTATGTGAGTAAATTTTGTGTGTTTCATGATTTTTCATAGGAAAAATATAAGTAATCAATATTTTTTTAACCAACAAATCAGCCAAAAAAAATAGAACATTCGTAACAACTGTTTATAAAATGTACATAATGAAAGCCAATGAACATTCATAACTTTTTAAAAAAATAAAATATAAAAAACTTAAAGCAACTAATAATAAAAACAAAACATCCAAAACCTAAATAAATAGAACATCCTATAATAAAGATGCTCCAAAAATTTCCCACCTGTTCTTCGCCGATGATAGCATTATTTTCTTGAGAGCATCAGATCAGAGTATACAAGCGATAGAGATTCTAAAGTCCTACCAATTAGCGTCAGGCCAACGAATCAACTTGGATAAATTAGAACTATCCTTTAGTCGAAATGTACCTCCTTTTAGACAAATCTTAATTCAAGATTGGTTGAATATTAAGGCGGTAGGAAATCACTCAAAATACCTGGGCATTCCTACGATGGTTGGGAAGTAAAAAAAAAAAAAGGTTTTTGAATTTGTCCAAGAGAGAGTATGGAAGAAGCTTAAAGATTGGAAGGAGAAGACTCTATCGAAGACTAGAAAAGAAGTGCTTACCAAATCAGTGGCCCAATCTATCCCTACTTACATCATGTGATGCTTCAAGCTACCTAAGAGTCTTTGCAACCATTTGGAAAGAATGATTAGCAACTTCTATTGGGGAAGCAAGAACGGAGAAAAGGAAAATACACTGGGTGGCTTGGAAGAAAATCTGCAAATCTAAGGAGGATGGGGGCCTCGGCTTTAGGTGCTTCGAAGCTTTCAATCAAGCAATTCTCGCTAAGCAAGGATGGAGTTTGGTCACAAAGCCAAATTCCTTAACTGCCAGAGTATTGAGAGCAAGATAGTTTCCTAGAAGTAGATTTACAGAAGCTGGGCTAGGCTACAACCCAAGCTACACTTGGAGGAGCATATGGGGTTCGAAATGGGTGCTGAACCTAGTGGGAGTTTGGAGAATTGGTAACGGTAGGGATACCAAAATATGGCGTGACCCTTGGCTTCCTAAACAAAACGGGTTCAAGATTTGGAGCCCTAGAACCAGTTTTGAGGAGGAAACTACAGTGAGCAGCCTCTTAAACTAGGAAGACAACACATGGAATCAAGACCTTATCAGAGAAACCTTTCTTCTATTTGAAGCTAATCAAATCTTAGCTCTACCAACAGATATTCAAGAACAGGCAGACAAATTTTATTGGAGTCTCAGTAATACAGGGGAGTATGTAGTGAAGAAAGCTTTCCACGTGATTAGAACCCAACCAACACTTTGCGCTGAGACCAGTTACCAAAACCAGAATCAGAGACCAATCTGGAAGCAAATTTGAAAGATTGTAGCGCCGCCTAGATCTTTAAACTTCACTTGGAGACTCTTCAACAACTCCCTACCAACGAAGAGAAATCTACAGCATAGAGGAATCAAATGTGTCAATCTGTGCCCAAGATGCATGGAGAAGGAAGAGAACGAGACTCACCTTTTCAAAGACTACAATTGGACCTCCAAATTCTGGTTTGCCTCTCCGTTCAATATCAGAACAGCCATCGACGCCCAAACGCCTTTGTTGATGTAGATTGAAGCCCTCTTGAACCGTATTGACAAAGATAGAAGGGAAATGTTCCTTTGCTGCCTCCATACCTTCGAGGAACAAACTCACTTTTGAAGGTGAAAAGGCTTCACCGGAAGCGGCGGTTCACACAGCAATGGGTGTCTTCTCCGAAGCATCTATAGCCATGGAACCTCCTCAAATTCGGAATCGTCAGCCGCCGCCCGGAAGCACAAGCCCGTCCTCTTGGAGCTGCCCATCTCCTGGTAGGTACAAATTGAATGTGGATGCTGCTGTCATTAATGGTGGTAGGAGTGCTGCAGGTATAGTGATAAGAGATGGAGATGGAATGGTAGTTAGAGCTGCTACGAGACTCTCTCCTTTCAGTTAAGGAGGCAGAGGCTATGGCCCTTTTCTTCGGCTTATTCTTTGTTCTTCATAGTTGTTTTTTTGAGATAGAGATGTAAAGTGATAGCATAGAAGTAATAAGGGATTTTTTTGTAATTACATATTGGGAGATAGCTTCGGCCTCATCATTTCAAATTGTAAGGCCCTTTTGCAGAATATTAGATTTGCTCATATTTCTCATATTAAGAGATCTGGGAATGAAGTAGCCCATTATTTAGCTCATTTAGCATTTACCATACCAAATAGAATGTGGATGAAAGAAATGCCTTCTCATATTTGTAATCTGGTGTATAGGGATATTATTGGCCCTGCTTTCTAATGAAATTCTCTTTCCTTCAAAAAAATCCAATTTATTGAATTAGATGCATTTGAATACTCTCCCTTTATTGTCAGCTCATTCCCCACTTAATGAGTAAATTTGCGATGAATATTGATGTTCTTGTAATTACTGTGAAATTATTTTGATTGTGAAATTATTTTGAATTTTTGACAGCGTTTTGATGAGTCTGCCAATTATTAGCCATCGAAAACTGTTTTGTCTTCGGCGGCGATGATCGATCTCACAAAGAGAAGTGCTATATAACCAGCATAATTAATTTTTATTGGTTAGAATTTAATTAATCATTAGATTTTTATTGGGCTGGTTACTACTGTGCAGTTGTTGATTTTGCTTTACACATGTAGATATTTAGTTGGTGGCTTTTGATTGGTCTGTGTTTTGTGGTCCCATATAGCTGACGCACATGGCTTTGCTCTCTCTCCCAACATGCTGAGCATGGTAGCAGAGGACGCAGTAGTGTTGTCCCCTTATTAGCATTTAAGATTTGTTTCAAATTTAAAGCATTAATGTGGGATATTGAGATTAGTCAGTGCGTAATTAAACGTGCAACCCACTTTATTTATTGGTTCTTGATGTGTGTCGCCGAATGTAATCGTTTCAAATTTTTATTTTAAGTTTTAAATATTTTTTTAAGAGGAACTATTTGTAACCAATGTAAACATAGACAATAATAGTCAAACAACATATTTCTTCTCTAATTTCCATAGAATGTCATACAAGACAACAACACCACCACCAACCCCTTTTCAAACCCAATCTCCATCCTCTCAACTTATGCCATTAAAGCTCTTTCCCACCTCATTAATCGCTTCCCACCAAACCTCTCTCTCCACTAATCTCTTCCCCAACTACATCAGAGCACTCACCAAAAACTCAAGATGTGTAGCCATGGTGGTTGCGGTTTAATCACCTTCCACCGAGAGTAAGGAGCGCAGCCATGATTCTTGGCTTTCTGAGTTTACTGTCGAGAGGTTTCGCCTGGTTTGGATGATATGACAGCGACGTGAATGAAAAGTGCGCTCTTTGATCTTGTTGGCGGCGTGATCGCAGAGATAGAAAGAAGTGTTGGAAGGGATGGTGACACCATTGATAATGGTGGCGTTAGAGGAATAGAGGTATTAGAGAACCCATTGATCAGATTTAGTGAGGATGGAGAGATATTTGGATGATCATATTTAATAATTTTGAAGGATCATTTTATCAGTTTTGGATGGTTACTTTTTTTTTTAAATGATCTATTTTTTAGTTTCGAATAATCTATTTTATTTATTTAGATGATCTGTATTTTAATTTTGGATGATCATTTTTATTTTTCTAAATGATCTTATTTTTAGTTTTGAATGATCACTTTTTATTGATTATTATTGGTTATAATTGTATTCGTCACCTAACAATTTTTTTTTTAATTATTCACGTTTCAACAAATAAATTCCATAATTTAATTAATTAATTAATTAATACTCCTGGAATCGAAAAACTGCAATGAGACGAAACAACAAATAGTCACCCAAAAAAGACCAAACAACAAATAACTAAAAATAATTATCATATTTTATTTTATCCCATCAAGGTTAAAATATTCATAACTTACAAATATTAAACAAAATTTCTATTACAGTTTTTATAGTTATTGACAATTTATTTGTGGGACAAATTTTACTAAAATAAGTTTATTTGTAAACAAAATAATAGGATATGTCTAAAATAAGCTCAAATAATTTATGCGTATTGAATGAATAATTTTTATCAAAAGATATTATAAGAAAGGAATATTGATAAATCATAATAAATATAAAATATACTAGTATATAAATATATTTAATTTTTATTTTTATTGAATATATTTTAAATAAATACAAAAGTATTAATGTATAAAAAATTATTAATATTTTCTATTTAATAAAATTAATTAATAAGTATGGAGTAAAATTTATAGTGTATACTAAAAATAATTAAATTTATATTAAGATATTATTTTCTATTGTAGCAAATAAAATATAAAATAACTAAATTTTAATTTATATTACTTAACACATGATTAATATATTTTATATTTGATTAAATCAATACAGACTACAATATCTAAGTAGCATATCAACAATTTACGACCACTAACACGCATACAAGTCATAATAAAAATCAAAAGACATATAAAATTGAGAGAGAAAACTCCTTTAAAAGGGTCAAGAAAGAAACTAGAGTTTATTCATTTCAAAACTTAACTAAATTACTATATATAAACTACTAATATTTATATATAATTCTCTAACATAATTGGGTTGTAGGCCCTATAATATTATTTCTAACATACTTCTTGCATTACTAATTAATAATACATACTATTTTTAAATATTTTTTAATAATTTAAATTATAAAAAAAATTCAACTCACTAAGACAATTATAATTTTTTTGTTACAACATATCATATTTAAATATTAAAAAATACTTTTTATTATTTTGTTAAATCAAAGTTTAATAAGAAGAAAACACACTCAACGCATTAAATATATGCCATGTGTAAAATATATGTTATACATGTCTATATAAAATAATTAAATTTTATTTTATACAACTTAATATACCATTAATTTATTTTATATTTTATTTGTTATAATAAAAAATAGCTTCTTAATATGAATATATTTTTAATATATAAGAAAAATTTACTCTATATTACACATGATTAATGGGCTTAGTCTTTGGACCGACCAAAACAATCACTTTGGGCGACACACATCAGGTAATTAAAAACAAATCACGCACTAATTAACCCCATATTAATGGGTTAATTAAAAACAAATGTCAAAGGCTAATAACAAGGAGACATCACTGATTGATTCCTCTGCTACAAATACAATGCTAGGCATGTTGGGAGAGCAAGGCCATGTGCCTTACTAATACGGGTCCACAATGCATGGATGAATAAAGAGCCACCAACTAAGCATCTACATGTGTAGAGCAAAAACAACTTCTACAAAGTAGTAATCGCGTTTTATTGGTTGATATAAGAAAAAAATATTCAAATATACTAACAAAGTGTATATAGCTATAAGCTGACCAAACTTACTGGCCGATATATATAATTAGAAGCTTAGTGTGCTACTGTGCTTAAAGCTCCTGTTGGTGGCATGTGGGGGTAATGTAGAGTTATAAATATTTATGTTCTCACTTCGTATCAGTCTAAATTTTCGAAAAAAGTAATAATATTATAATATAGTATTAGAGCATGTGATTTAAAGGTTTAACTCTCTTATAATAAAATTGGTTAGGAATTTATTTGTCTAATATGTATATTAAAAATTTGATTGAAAATCTTTGATGGACTCATTTATCTAACAAAAATAATTCATAACAACTTCTAATAAATTAAAATTAAGAGAAAATTCTACTTCCCTCTATTAAGAGATGTTTAAATGACATTTTTTTTTTATTTTTAAAATATACATTTCTCTTCCTTCTAAGAATTAAATAATATACACTTTAGTTCATTTAAAAAAAATATTATCTAACAATCATTATAAATATGTAATAAATGTTATAGTGAGTTTTACTTATTTTTATATTATGATATTTACTAGTATAATAAATTTATTAAACAAATTTAATTATAAATATATATAATAATATTGTAATGATTTTATTTATTTTTTTATATTATTATTTTTACTAGTCATAAAAAATATTATTATTTTTATTATTATAATAAGTTTATTCAATAAATATAATTAAATAAATATAATTATAAATATGTAATAATAATATTGTAATGATTTTTATTTTTTTATATTATTATTTTTACTATTAAATAAATATATAAATAATAATAATATATATTATTATTAAATATATTTATTAAATAAATTTATTATAATAATAAAATAACAATATAAAAATAAATAAAACTCATTATAATATTATTATTACATATTTATAATGATTGTTAGAAAATATTTTTGTTAAATAGATTAAAGTGTATGTTATTTAATTTTTAGAAAAAAGGGAAGTGAATATTTTAGAAATAGAGGGGAGAGAAGTGTTATTTAGACATCTTTAAGGGGACGGAAGTGAAATTTTCTCTAAAATTAATTAGAGAAGGAAATGTCCCATAAAAAATTCTTTGGGGATGGACTAATTTAGGATTTACTCATATATTTATGTTGCCTCTCTCTCTTTGTCAGCTTAATAAAACCTTTGGCGAAGATGCTATAATGAGATGATACAAACATCATGAATTTGAGTTTGAGGAGAGAAAACACAATATTATTGTCATGATTACGATTTCATGCATGGCACAGAACACAGGAAAAGGAAAAGATAGAGAAAGAGCCAAGAAAACAACATCAAAGATAAGCAAAAGAAAAGCAAGCAAAAGAACTGAACTGAGTGGTGGCGTGACCCCTGTTAGTTAGTCTACTCGCCGAAATGCAGGTTCAAAGAAGAGGCAAGACGAGGATTCACGGCCTTGAAAGCTTCAGCGAGATCAGCAGGATTATGTTCAAAGGAAGAAGCCAAGTACCAGGAATTCACTTCATGAGTTTCCACATATTCAGGATCAGATTCTCCACTGCTAGCAGAGAACCCCACTCTAACCCACTCGGAAAGAGCGCCCTTCAAAGGGAGTCTATATATAGACTGCGAAACGTAGCTCTTTTCATAGGAAGGATAAAAAAATGTTACTTTAAAAGTATTGGAAGCGAAGGTATCATAGCTTATGTAAGCAATGCCCTCTTCGCCATTCTTGAATTCCCAAGCAGCAGTATGTCTGGACTTGATGCTCTTAAAATCGATGCCAATGTGCAAATGACGTCGATCATCAATATCAGAATCGTCGTTAATGAAAGTGTCGAATTCGACCGCCACAACCTGGCTTTCTTCGCCCTTATTGAAGACTCCAAGATATCCTCCGCCTTGTTTGGGCTCATCATCTGGTGGTGCAAGTGTTAGGTACCAGAATAACTGGAGCAGAATAACGCAACTAAAATTTAGAGTCGAGAAATAGACGAAGAACACAATAATTTTAACTTTGGACAATTTTGGGAATACACTGACTAAGTGGTTAAATTACAAGCTCTCAATTACAAGGAGAAAATTTACAACATTCTTTATAGTGCACTCATTCACTTACACCTTACCATGAATCCTCACTACACATTCTTAATGTGCACCCTCACTCTTATTCCTCACCATACACCTCACACTTTCTCTCTTTCTTACTACACTCACTCCAACTCTCTCTCACGTTGCACACACACACTTCCCTCACTCTTCACAACACAAACCCCATCACACTTATTTATAAGTGTGTATGGCGGTGAATGCATCGCCCTTTCATTTCTTTTTTTTATTTATTTAATCTTTAATCATTACTCATCATTACTCATGATTATGTTTCTTAATATCTTCAGCTTTTTACTATTTACGTCATCATGATGTTTCATAAAATCTTCTTCTTTTACCAAACATAATGATTTTGTTTCCACAATCTCCCACTCAAAATCATTATTTTGGTACCTTCATGCTGCTTACATCTTCAATAGGCCAAGAGAAGATCTACACCAATCATATTTATCTGCGTTGATTGGCTTTGTCATAATATCCGCAAGGTTGTCATTAGTGTGGATTTTCTGCATATCCACTTTACCATCCTCCACTATTTCTCGAACAAAATGATATTGAACTCCTATGTGTTTTGTCCTCGAATGAAAAGCTGGATTCCTTGCAATATGCAAGGCACTCTGACTGTCACAGAATATCGGAATT
>JASCZI010030971.1:17166-28149 GCA_036250425.1 Stylosanthes scabra
TAAAGCTTCCATTCAAATTAGAGGCACCCGCCAAGTTAGATTGCCTCAATCTATTTTCTAACATAATTTTTTAAATTTTTTGGCAGAGTTTCCTTCTAATTTAGAGGCTTCCAACACTTAACAATATCAAGATTTACCAAAAATACCAACTGAAATCATCAAAAGAGACAATCAATCACACAGAATAAAGTACTCCTTTTTTAAGGTAATATTTTAAAAATTTTGACAGAGTTTCCTTTATATTTAGAGGCTTCCAACACTTAACAATGTCACAATTCAACAAACACGACAATTCCAATTATTAACGGTGACAACCAACCACACAAACAACAAAGTATTACTTTTTAAATTAATTTTTGGGAAATTTTGGCAGAGTTTTCCCTAACTTTAGAGGCATACCCAAACTTAACAACATCACAATTTTAACAAAACAAGCAATTCAAATCAACAGCAGCTTACACAATAAAGTAACCCTAACCATTCTAGTGCACAACCCCTTATAACTCCGCAATTTTTCAGCAAACAAGGTTTTTCGAGAAGGCGCCACTAGACCACCTTCTCCCAGCTCCAACCTAAAACTCTACCCTACGAAAATTAAGTCCACAATCTTTGTATGTAACTTAATAAATTTGGAAACACAGTTACCAACCTCGTGGTCGCACGTCCCAGAGCTTGAAAGTCACTCCAACAAAGCCTTGCTTGTCAAAAACCCACACCGATAACGAGCACTACGCAACTCGGTCTTGTGGTTCCTTTCTTCTTCCTATATCCCCAAACTCATGCACAAAGTATGATTAGTAATAAAACAAAACCAAACTCATGCACACTTGTTTTATGAATTTAATTAATTACTATTTAAGTTATGAATTTAATTAACCATGTAAAGCTCATCATCAATAATAAAAATTCTAAAAGATAAAGTGAAAGCTACACATGATTCCTTTCTAAACCTTTCAAAAATGTGAAAAAGAAGTAGTTAGAGAATTGAAGGTAATAAAGCTCTAATGACACACTCTTTTCCCCATTTTCATTCCTCTATACACAAATATATAGAAACATAAAAGGGAATGTTGTAAGAATAATTTATACTTTGCTATAATTAATAATAACAAAGTGATTTTGATGAGTGACTACAGCACAAGTAACAAGGTGGTGGTTTGCAGTTTGCACATACTCATACAGCTATATATATAATTCTATTATAAATTAAAAACAAAACAGAGATAAAAAAATGAGGAGAAAAAAAGAAAAACTAATAAATTGTACAAACATTTATAGAAATGGTACAATAATAATATGAAATAATACTAGGTAGGGATAATATGTATATATAATTAATTATATATATATTTGGAAATGCAATCCAACCCTAAACCCTAACCTGTGGTTGCTGTAGGGGACGTTTGACGGCGGCGGAGATGGCGGAGGCAGAATGGCGGCGGAGAGGGCTGAGAGGCAGAACCAAGCAATGTTCAGAGAGATGGTGGCACAAAAGAAACAGAAGGGAGGGGGCGACGAAGACCACTTACCTGCGACGGTGGTGGAGGCCGGGAACGGCACCGGAGGTGTTTCTTCCTCCTCCCTATGGCGGCTCGGTCTTCCTTGGAAGGGGCGGAGAGAGACAGCGAAGGCTTCCACGGAGCACGGCGTCGTCTTCTCCGTCGTCGTCGTCGCCGTCTGGGACTCTCGTCGACGGTGGGGGTGGCCAGCTGTGAGGGGAGCGCCGTTAGGGTTTCAGGGAGGGGGTTAGCAGAGAGAGAGAGACGAGTCTTCGAATGAAAAGAGGGCTGCGTCGAAGGTGGTTTATTTCAAACTTTCCGTCGGATTTTTGGTCGGGTCAGTCCGATGCTAACAAGTTCGACACTTAACAAAACGGTGCGTTTAGTTTTTCTTAGTTTCCGTCGGATTTTACGTCGGACTATCCAACGCAAAATTACACGCCATTCAAAAATGCTTTCCCTCCAAAATTTTTCGTCGAAATTTGCGTCGGACTCACAAATCCAATGGAAATTAGCTCGTCAAATTCACCATTGGAAGTATCCGACGGAAACTTCAACGAAAAATCCGACGAAAAATCCGACGATAATGAGCGTATTTCTAGTAGTGAACGACGCAACAGAAAAAAAGAAGTAACAGCAACGAAAGAAGAAGAAGAAGAACAACAACTATTACAAGATAATAAAGAAAGAGAAGGAGGGGGAGGAACAAGAGGAAGAGGTGGAGGCGGTGATGAAGAAGAGGAAGAGAGAAGAAGATGTAGAAGAAGAAGAAGAAAAAGAAGTGACGTGGGTGTATGAGTTGGGGTAATGGGAGCATGAATTACGTGTGCGTGAGTAAAAGTGGAGAATCATTACTTGGTTTGATTTGGTTAGTAATTATAAATGTATATGTAGTATCATTGTATAAATTGGGACTAATAAATTTCTGTTAGTTCATATTATTAATATGTATGTCCTGAGTACTCTGTTCACATTCTCTATATCCATGTGTTTAGACTGAGTAGGTTAGCAATCAAGAAATGTTGCTTGTTTTTTGTTTCTGTTCCTCTATTTTTGAGTTTGATTTATTTTACTTGTTTCGACACTTAATGAATATAATTAAGAAATCAGTGTCGAACTCAATGTTTGAAAATTAGGGTACAATTATTGCTGCATTATTTTCTATTGTATGTGGATGTGATTGTGCATCCAGAAAGTTCAAACATCAAATAAAGTTGGAGTCTTTTCTGCGGATGGTTTTGTGTGGTTCTCGTTGCTTCAGCTGCAATTATTGATGGTAATTAGAGGCTAACAGCCTTGTTAAATGTCGGTAATGCCTTCTCCTTCTAAGCAGTTTCAAAAGAATGAAGAATATTGGATTTCTCTTTTTTTTATTGTTCTATACATACACAGATGTATTATCAACGCCACTTATTGTGAATATTGGAAGTGTTTGGTGTTGATGGAACAAATTTATAATTGAAAAAATAGATAATATCATTTGCGTAAAAAATTTTAAAGCGTGTGTTACACAATTTCCTTTATTCTTAATTTGTCCCATTAATTCAATAATGTGCACACCGGATTATTGGTGAAAATTTTGCAAAATATAGTAAAGACAATTGATTTGTTTTTGCATTCATACGCATTCAAATCATATACTAATGGTATTTTACATAATGACATTCTCTATTTTTTTTTTTTTATCATAAAAAAAGAGTTGAGATGGAAGAGATAGAAATAATGAATTTTAAGAATTAATTGTTGTGTGTTATGTTTTGCCAATTTGACCTACTGTTTATATAAGCATTGAATTTACGTATTTGTTTATGCATGAAGAGAAACATCCACATTTGAAAAAAATAACTCTTAAATAGATCACTATCCTTCAATGAAATACAACTCTACAACCGCTCTATGAATAAAATGCAACATTTACATTTTGTAGATACTTTTTTATATATTTTAAAAATATTTCTCACACTTTATTTTATGAGATAACATAATTTTTATTCATATGAAACCAAACAGTACTTGCAGATAACATAAAAAAAAATATGAGATCTACATTGAGAAAAAAAATACATCTCCTACATGATGAATTTGAGTCTAATAGAAAGGACAACATTCAATTTCAGAAAATCTTAAGAAGTAGAAATCAAAAAGTTATGAGTCACTATTATTTCTGAATCTACACATATATGCTATAATATCGTAGGATACATCTTTTTCTTTTTTATATAAATCTAAAAATTTTTTAGATTTGAAGTTTTTTTCATGAATAAAAATAATTTTTCATGGTGTTTTCCTTGCATATCTAAACAAATTTGAAACAAAACGACAACAGCAGTCACAAATTTGTTCCAATTTAATTTGAAACTTTTGGCAGCTTGCACTTCTGGGAAGCCATGTCCAAGCATCACTTCCTGCTGAAGATTATTGGCATACACTGTGGCCTGACACTCCCATGCCTAAACCTCTCAAGGACCTTCTTGTGCAGCCTGGTGAGCTAGATGAATACTGTGAAATACTATACACATCCCATTGTGTTAGTTAGAGTTAACTACGAAAATAATATGTAACATGTACGAAAATAGCAGGGGAAAAAGCATCAATACATAAAAAAAAAGTAGGCTAAAGAAGTGAGAAAAATGATTGCTATTAAAATGATGCGAAACTAAAAAATCTCGTTCCCCAATAGAGTCATTGGCGGTATAAACTACTCTCTAGCTAGATGGAAAAAGCTAAATATGGAAACTATTCACACGCTATATATCTAATTGGTTTTTATTAACTATTAGACTGGATAACAAGGAGAACTGGAGCCTTTGTTAAGCAACAAGCAACAACAAGTAGCAAAGTAAAAGTACCAAATGGCATGTTTTTCTTCGACCTTTATGATGATCACAACAAAGATAGTGATTATATTATTGATAAAACCTTCCCATTCTATTATATCCATTATAAAAAGAGTGATGATCTCATGGATAACAAACTTATGGTATCAAATGGCACATTTTTCTTTGAGCATTATCTTCTTCCGGGCAAAAAACTCATCCTAGGACCTATAAACCCCTCCGATGAGTTCACTTTCTTACCGGAAAAAATCGCAAAGACCATTCCTTTTTTTAGCATCAGGCTCCTAGAGATTTCGAACCGCCTCAACATAGAAGCTGACTCAACTGATGCCAAGTCAATGAAAAAAACACTTTCGCTTTGTGAGGCTCCTGCCATAAAGGGAGAAGACAAATATTGTGCCACTTCGTTAGAGTCACTGCTCGATTTCGCGGTTTCGCAACTTGGAAGAAACATAAGGCTACTTTTCACTGAATTCGAAAGGGAAACACAAGATCGGCAATACAGAGTGGCGGCGGAAGGAGCCAAGAAAATTGGAGAAAAAGAAATGGTGTGCCACAAATTGGATTACCCATATGCCGTGTTTTATTGCCACAAAATAAAAACAAGGTCTTATAGTGTTCCATTGGTGGCAAGAAATGATGGAACAAATGTTAAAGCAATACCAGTTTGTCACACCGATACTTCACACTGGACCTTGGATCATATTGCCTTCAAGATGCTTAACACTAAGCCTGAAATAAGTTCCATTTGTCATTTTCTTTCAACTGATACTGTTATTTGGGTACTCCAGTTCAGCACCGATAAAGATGACTTGTGAGTAACAATAATATATCTCCCATAGCGGATGCTAAGTCTATGTTATTTAAAATATATGTATGTGTGTCGGTTTGAATATACTTTCTGTGTTTGACGGTGAATATTCGCATTCATGTGAAGTTATTTACTAAAATTTTTAGATGATTTGTTTTCAGGTTGAGTAAATGCAAGTGAGTTTCCATTGTCCATAATAATATCTTCTAGAGATTGCATAGAGTGGCATAGGTATATATGTACGTTGTAGGTACTGCAACTCTGCTGTAAAATATTCTAGAGAAGTTTATGTTAATGTATAAGTATGTGATGCTATGTTGGATGATTTGAGACGGTATTATATTATACAACCATATCCTTTTATGTGTTAAAAAAAATAATCCATCAAATCAGTCAAATATATATTAGAATATAAATTATACAATAAAATTAATTTAAGATGAATTCTATTTTATCCCTTTTAAATGAGAAGGTAATTTAAATTATACTATGTAAAGTGACAATCTTTAATTAGTTATTTTGAAGTATGTAATCTTAATTAGAGTTAATATTTTAACCGTTATGAAATTTTATAATTCAATCCTAAATTTAACTTACCCTCTTTTCCACTTATCTGAACAAAATCCTCCTTCTTTCTCTTTCGCTAAAGGATGAAATAATTATTTAAAATATATGTTGCTATTTTTTTTTAGGAATATGTTTGAACTCAAATGATATGTAATCTTATAAATTACACTGACCCATGTTTCATTCATTTTTTTGTTGAATTGTAGAATTTTAAGTGTTGAGGAGAGATTGGGTGTTGAAGAGAAATTGGTTGTAGTGTTTTGACAAAGAGTAGTGGTGAATTGTGATTCCATTAATTTTAATTTTTGGTGTGTTTAGAGGATTTATGTTTTATGTATTTTTTGTGTACTTCTATTTCTTTTAATTTGAGAACTTGAACTATCAAAAAATAAATAAATAAATAATAATGCAATTTAGACTTTTTGTTTTTCATTATGTAGTTTGAAAGAAATATCTCATGACTGTTGTTGACAAGATGATTGAAGTCATGGATAAAAATAGCTGAAAGTTTGAATAATCTTGTTCATATTAAAAGAGATTTTTTAATAATTAATTTATAAAATATTAACCCTAGTTAAAATTAGCAATTTTAAACCAACCAATCAAAAATTATTATTTTAAAGAGCGTAATTTATCCTTTCATTTAGAAAGGATATGGTAGAAGTCACCTTAATTTAAATAATAAATATATTTTTCTATATATGGTAGTTAATTTTTTATATGCTTATGGTTGTTTTATATATTATATGAATATGAATAAATAAATAGTATGATGTAATTGTAGTGAAAAGTTTATAAAGTTTGAATCTGCAAATTAACCATCTTGATTTTTTTATTTTTTAATTAATCATGAATACAAACAACACATATATTTGTTAATTTTAAGGTTTCAATTTTTAAAAAAAATAAAATTCAACAGGAGAAAATTTTATTGTAAGTTTTAGGGAAAAATATATATGATGAATTTTTTAATATCCATTTTGCATGGTTTGAGATTTAAAATTAATGTATAGGATTTGTGGTTTTGAATTTACTATTTAAAATTTTAATATTTAAAATTGAGAGAGTTTAGAGAATAGAAGAGTCAAATGGATTCATTTGGTTCTTCAGAAAACATTATGAATAAGCACGATCTACAATTCATATTTTCTTTAACATCTTGCCCAACTATCATTAAAAAAGTAAAGTATTATTTTAGTGCAATGTTTAATTTAAATTCTAAATTAATCTCTAATATTTTAATTATTTTATTTTAGCCTCAAAAAGTTTCAAAAGTTTTATTTTAGTTCTAAAAAAATTTCAAATTACATCAATGTTATCCCACGGTTAAATTTAAAATGAAAAAATAACATGCCCATTAACTCTCCACTTCGCAGTCGCATGAAACATTATGATTGAAAAAAATAAAATAATACTAAAAAATGATTAAATTAAAATTATATGTTCTATTCCTTTAATTTTTTTTAATAAATCTATATATATATATATCTTAATTTTATAATTTTTTTTATATTTAACCTTTCAACTATAGTACAAAGTCCACATTATGTTGCCCACCGAGAGCTAACAAACTCATAATAGCAGAAGCCCACCAAAAACATAAATGAAACCAACCCAATTTCTCCCATATTAGCTCCTTAATTGGCTATCTAATAAGAGCTTTCAATAATTTTCCTTAACTTTTTTCTTATGGTAATATTTAGAGTAACTACTATGTTGGAGAATTACCATCAACGTCATACTTTCCATTAATTATTCATCTTAACTCTAGCGAAGGAATTAAAATAGGATATTTGAAACTTTTTGGGACTAAAACAAGATGATTTAAATATTACGGACTAATTTAAAATCAATAGTTATAAACAACGAACCAAGCAATTTTACCAATCAAGCTCAACCAAGTTTTTTTCTTTCACGCGTTTTTTTCTTCACGTTGCGTTTCTTCTTCTTTTTCTTCTCCTCCTTTGTTCATTCTGCAACTTCTTCCGACGATGATGACGATGACAATGACAATGACGGCAACAGCAACAACGAGGATGACAACGGCGATAATGAGAAAGAGGAGGATGAGGACGATGACAGAGAAAAAGATGACAGTGGAGAAGAAGAAGAAGGTGAGTGATAGAGAAGAAGATGAGTAGATGACATTGGAGGAGGAGGAGGAGAAGACAGCGACGACGACAAGGAAGAGGAGGAGTAGGAGATGATGACAACAGTACTTGGTTGGATTTGGTTGGGTAAAAGGCTTGGTTGTCTAGCATTTTTGTTTTTGTTTATTTAAGGACACAGATGTGATACGAAAGACACGCGTGTCGGACGAGTGTCGGTGAGTGTCGTGTCCAAAACGTGTCCGACACGTGGACACGCAATTCATCGAAGTGTCCGTGCTTCATAGCATTTGACAAATGATGAATGCTTTACTTGATGTAATGCGTTTGGTTTGTTATTATAAAAAGTTATGAGGCAAACTTTTGAAATAAAAACTTGTCAAAGCACGCAAATCAATATTTTAGTCTTCTTCTTTTTTTTCTCCTCCTCCTATTGTTGCTGTTGCTGCTGCTGCTGCTCCACCTCCACCTCCTGTCGCTGCTGCTCTCATTTGCTTTCTCCTCATCCTCCTCCATCTCCTTCTTTTTCTTCATCTTCTTGCAACTGTTATCATCGTCGCTGTCGTTTCCGTTGTCGTCGTCGTCGTCGCTGTTATTGTGGTCATCGTCATCGCTACTGTTATTATTGTTCTTTTCTTTTTCTTAACGTGCTGAAGAGAAGAAAAAAAAATACAATAATAAAAAAGAGAAACGCACATGTGTAGAGGAAATTTGGTTGGACGTCAAAATTACTTGATTGTATATAATTATTGAATAATATATTTAAATTTTGTAACTTCACCGTATGTATATTTATACATTAATTAACTTTCTATATAGAGATAAAATATGTCAGCCTATGCTCCATCCTAGATCCCATTCATTTATTACTAAGCACAGGGGCTGGAATCACTATATTGACATCTCTGTGTATCCATTTAACACACATCTATATGGATGTGTTAAGATCCCATTCATTTATTACTACGCACATGCGCTGTATATTGAGTTGTTGACACCTCTTTAGTCTTTATATCCATTTAACACACATTCATGGCACCCACATTCATATGGATGTGTTAAGAGAGGATACTACGATTTTTTTAGGAGTATTGTAACCTAGGATCGGTGGTAAGTCAAAATTAATCACTTATGTTTTATCGAATATTTCTTTTATCGAATATCTCTTTTAGTAGATTTGACGTGGCTACATTTTTTTTTATATATATCGTTTAAAGTTTGAATTCGAAATTAAACACTTAAATAACTCAAGTCATTTACCGCTTGTGTTAGAAAATGTGATAGGATAACACAAGATATTAGGATAATGACAATAAAATAAGGACACTAAAAGATTAAATATTTGAAAAAAATACTAAATAATCTATCAACAAATGTTCATAACCCTGACAAATTTAATTGCAAAAGAAAAAAAATAAGTTTATACCCATAAAAAATAGATTTTGATTGACAAAACAAAATTATCCAAACTTTCAAAACTTATTCAAAATTTCTAAACTGCTCTTTAATCTATCTTATCCTCAAATTATAATCGTAATACACACTAACCCTAGTCTTTTTCCAATCTTCCCTCCACTTTTATCCCCTTCTACCACCGCCAGTCTGCCACCACCATCATGATGAGTGGGAGAGATTTTGCAGCCTTCAAGTCGGACCTAGGCCTTTACGTATGCACCACGACTAACATATATAGGGGGTATGAAGCGCCTTAATCCAACAATTACATACTCCGTTGGGACCTTATTGTGAACAACATTGTCTTCGTTCTATTAAAATTATTATATTCGTTAATCACAATCGTACCACTATTTTAACATTTATCTATACGACATATATTACTATCGTATGATACGACAGTCAAATGGATTTTCATATAAAAAACGCTCCAACATTATAATATATATGTGAAGCAACTTTCACATCTCGTGATGTATACCATGGGCAATATAGGAAATTTGACACCTAAAATCACTTCTTGTCCGATTCGCCTTTCGCAACCATCATTGGAGCGGCAAGAGGGATGGGAGTGGGCTATTCGCAGTAGTTAGAGGGGAGATTTTAGTCATCTTGTTCTATTCATCATGTTGTTGATGGCGTTGATGGTCTATATGAGTAAAGATTTGGGTTAAGATTTTTTGAAGGATGTAAAAAAATATAAATAAAAATTTAGTGTCTCTATAGAATTTGTCTCAATTGGGTGCCTTTTATTAAAGGGGAATACTCCCATACATACCGAAAGAGTGAAGAGATATATAGTTTGTGGATCCTATATATTTTTTTTTCTTTTTCTTTTAATAGGTGTTATAAAGCATTTATGCATATCATGTGTTAGAATATATTAAAATCAATTAATATCAATTATAATATTTAGATTTATTAGTTTGATATTTCTCATAATTATAGGATATTAAGTTATTATTATTATGATTTTTTTATCTATAAATAAATTAGTATATTGTACTATGAATACATAATTTTTATATGGGTTCTCTTGTGTTACTATTGAAAAACTGATTGAGTGAGATAGCCCCACACGTATGGATTGCAGAGACCACCATGAACTGTGGAAGCCCTTCTTCATTTGCAAAGGAATCCACCTTCGTGCTCAACAAGCCTTCAATAATTACTTTCAACTAAATGAAACTTTAGAGTTATTTACTTATTAAAATTATTTACTTATTATTTTACTTACTTAAACGAACTAAAATGCTTTCCCGTGGTCTCCAATGTCTTGAGGAACCCCTTGCTTTCCTCTTGCTTTGATAGATGCAGATAAAAATGGGGTCGAAATTTCCAGAAACCTTGTTGCTTAGTTCTTTATTTTGTTTCAGGCTGAATGTCACGGCCTTGGACACACTCCAACGCTACCATAACCGGCACTTGAACTTACTCAACCTCTTGAGCTAAGATCAAGTCAGCCTAACCCTCAATATTAGCACTAAAGCTAAAAATATAAGAGAACACAAGAGAAAGGAAGCTTTGGTGGAAACCACTTTACTAACACAAGTGATTTGTACAAATGACTCACACACTCAAACTCCAAACTCTCACTCCTATTTATACTAATCCACCTTCTTAACGGACGGCTAGGATTAAATCTAATCAACGGTCCAGATCAAGTGTCCAGAACCTTCATTACAAATATCTAACCTACCACATTT